>JANHZT010009743.1:267237-279154 GCA_032468215.1 Stegonotus admiraltiensis | reverse complement strand
GAAATGAACGCAGATATAGGAAAGCTGATTCTGAAGAAAAACGTGGCAAAGCAGAATAATAAAACCATCCCCTCCCACAGTCTCCCATAAATCATCCAATCCAAGGGCCAGTCAGGGTCAGGTGGGAGCCGACGTCCGACAGCATCATCAATCAGGAATGTCAACAGTCATTTCCCCGCTAGGATCACTTTCACTTTCCCAGGATCACTTTCACTTTTCCCCGTCCTCCTCCCGATGGCAGCCAAAGCAAGCAAAGGCGGAGGCTGACAGGTGCGCAGGTCCGGAATCCTCCGGACCTCGGGGGCAGCTTGTTCCAGAGGGCGGGTGCCCCCACAGAGAAGGCTCTCCCCCTGGGGGTCACCAGTCAACACTGACTGACTGACGGCACTCTGAGGAGCCCCTCTCTGTGGGAGTGTACTGGCTGGTGGGAGGCTATTGGTGGCAGAAGGTGGTCCCGTAAGTACCCAGGTCCTAGGCCATGGAGCGCTTTAAAGATGGTAACCAATACCTTGAAGAGTGCCCGGAAGACCACTGGTAACCAGTGCAGCTCACACAGGAGGGGTGTTACATGGGAGCACCACGTCGCTCCCATAACCACCCATGCGGCTGCATTCTGGACCACCAACACTTGCCTTTTTTTCCTGGGAAAGTCTGGGCTACTTTCGTTCCTATCACAGGAACACCTTCTGTCCTTTTTCCAGGTGTCTGCATACTTTCTTCCAGAGGAATGCTATGAAATTGGTTGCTCAGTTCCAGTGGGGCTGCCACTAGATAGCTGAACTAGATAGCAGGGGCATTGCTCTTAGAGTTTTGTTTTCCTATGAGCGACATGTTTCACTCGATCTATCTCTAAAGATTCATGTACAGGTTCATTTCATCCAGTAGTTGTTTGTTCCTTATTATATTCAGCTTAGATATAATCTCCTTGCTTGGGTTGGAATTTCTTATTTTGTAGGTTGAACCTCAGAGTGGCTAGAGTTGCCTTTAGATCCTTTATTTTTTCTTCCAGTAATTTGTTTGGTATGAATTACCAAATTTTGGTACATGTGTAATTTGGGTCATCCTTGGGCATAAACACATGCAAGGAACATATTTTGCAAATCCAACAGTGTCAATCCTTTTTCCCATGACTACGTTTCCTTTCATTAGTTTATTTAGTTCATTTTTGCTAGCACTATTTAATGCCATTAAGGCATGTCATTATCATTAATACATTTAGGAATGCCTTCCAGCAAATTGCAACTACAAAGCTTGGTCATTTTATTTATTCCCTCTGCCCTCTATTTTTTAAATGCAGGAGATGTTTGTATATTATTATTATTGTTGTTGTTGTTGTTATTAAAGTAAAATGCTTATATTACAATTCCATAATGCTCATTTAATTGTTTTGCATGAAAGCATTGCATCTTTCAGACACTATTTTATTTTAATGGGACAGATAACATTATTCTTCCAGTCCTGGGACAGAAAGAAAATCCCAGTGCTCTCAATATATTATGAAAATGCTCAGACACTAAATTGTCTCCTGAGATGGTGTTTGTGTTTCTTTCACTCTGATCCAAGGAAATAAGTTTTGCTTTAAAAGATAATTTGAAAAAAGAAAGCTGCTGCTTTTCATTTAGGGAGTTGGAGAATCAGCCTTTAAAGCGATAAACTTCAAATGGTTTGGCACCTATAGGAATGATGTTGGGCTTCCCCAATGGAAGAAAAATATTTCTACCCCCATCCTATGGGGATGCACAGATTGCACACCCCAGTCAGAGTATTCTGGCCAGGGCTTTCTAACCAATGGCTGCTCTTTTGAAGGAGAAGAGTTTTGGCTGGCTGGCTATGGCCACACTGCATGCTGGGCTTAGTTAGCACCCTGATGCCCCTCCAGCTACCCTCATCATGCAATTGAGCCCTTTAGGGGATCCCCCTCTGCCGTTCTTTTCCCCCCCTCTGCAGACAGGGAGGGCTGGGTGTCTGTATTTAATTACAGCCTGAAAGAGCACCATTTAAAAGAGAAACACAAGACATTTCATTATCATTAATACATTTAGGAATGCCTTCCAGCAAATTGCAACTACAAAGCTTGGCTATTTTATTTATTCCCTCCATTTTTTAAATGAAGGAGAGGTTTGTATTTTTTTGTCATTATTATTAAGGAAATAAAAAGTTTGTGCTCAGTTTATCCAAGTGATTATCCACTGTAAAAAAAACAAAAACTAGAGTCTTTCTCTGTTGCAACACGGATCTTTTCAGTTAATTTACTTCTCCAATGAATGATTTCTCTGAACAGCCTCCCTGCCAATCCCATGTTGATTGGGGAAGTCACATTTATCTGCACACTGACTGGCTTGAACTGCATAACCTATGGGCTTTGGTGGTTCTCTTGTTCTATCAGCTTATGATCACAAATTAGTATAAGGAGCTTATTTGTTGCCAACATTACCACCCTTTCTTCAATTCTGAAAAATAATCTTAGTTAACTACAGCCTTGGCTCTTTGAACATATATTTTGCTTTAGGCCCCATAGAATTCAGTGGCGTTTTCCCTAAGGGTCCTTCCACAGTATGATTAACTCCAGAATATAAAACTAATATTGCTCAGTATCCATGACTCATCCAGCTAAAGATTCTTACATATGAGCAAGCTGGATATCCAAAACATAGGGACAATATATCCACTTTGTACATTCTGTTTAGGCAGGACTAGTCTAATTTGAATGGTGATTCTATTACAATTGGTGCCACAAACTAAATTCTTGCTTTCTTTTCTTAATAGACAGGCTATGTCTCTTAGTCTTTGCTTCCAAAATTGGTACAATTAGGTTAGCTTCCTACACTATGTCCAGCTGTTACAATATTGTAGTTGGGATCTCAGGCTTCTCCAAGAGACATGAAATAACTGGAAAGAATTATGTTTGACTGTGATTATCATTACACATGAAATAAACAGCCCAATGGGTTTAGATCCACAAATATAAAAAATGCAAAGCAACACACGTGTAATTCCTCCCCTTCATTGGAGATAGGGAGAGATATCAGATGAATGAAATGTGTATATATGGGAAGCACTTAACTTTGCAGCCAACATTCACCTTTCATGGGTCAAATGTGGACACTTTCTGTCCACATTTTATCTTTAAGGATGTTCCAGTCTCAACT
The DNA here is from genome assembly GCA_032468215.1 of Stegonotus admiraltiensis. Classification (NCBI taxonomy): domain Eukaryota; kingdom Metazoa; phylum Chordata; class Lepidosauria; order Squamata; family Colubridae; genus Stegonotus; species Stegonotus admiraltiensis. The sequence continues at coordinate 276,005 of JANHZT010009743.1, read as the reverse complement.
ACTTTAATGTTTCAGTGAAGACTACTTACTCCTACAACCCAGTCATTTATTTTTAATTATTAAATTAAAATAAGTTAAAATGTATTTTAATTTAATAATTGGTAATGGCTAACAAAAATTTGTGAAGATTATTTTAAAGAAAGAAATGTTCATTAGGGGAAAACTTCATCTTCATTTGTTGCAACAGTCTACAAAGTAAGAAACCAGAAAATATAACAAAAGTCTTTGGTCTTTTATTTACCATCTTTGTTTATTAACACTTTGAACAATGTCACTTCTGCATCTGTAACCCATTTCCAATGTATTTGAGACACAACCTATGGATTTCTTGCACTATTTTGACTTGCAGATCACAAAAACATTTTGCAGGACAATGACAGGAGAAGCCCTTCCCCCTAAGCCATCCATGAATTTGTTCATATGTTTTTTCTGTACACTTTCCTTTGGGTTCATGCTATGGATCTGACATAAGGTAGGAGTGGGATTGTTCATGTGTGATGAGATAGAGACATAAGGGATAAACTGTTAGTGTTTATTCAGATCAGTCTGGAATCAGCTTTGATCTGGAATTAAAAAAGACATTAAAAATTGCAAGCAACGATATTCCTCACTGCACAAGGAAACCCAATAAGCAGGAAAACAAATGAGAGCTTTGTGTTGGTTGAATTTCATTTGAGTATCTTTCCCTGAGCTGGGCAATGTGAAATAAAATAGGGAAATTGGGTGTGTGTGTGTGTGGGGGGAAGTTAGGGGTAGAGCCAGTGGTGAAATCCAATTGTTTTTACTACCAGTTCTGTGGGCATGGATTGGTGGGTGTGGCTTGGTGGGTGTGGCTTGGTGGGCATGGCAGGGTAAGGATACTGCAAAATCTCCATTCCCACCCAATCCAGGGGAAGGATACTGCAAAATCTCCATTCCCAGCCCACTCTGGGGCCAGCCAGAGGTGGTATTAGCTGGTTCTCCAAACTGCTCAAAATTTCCGCTGCTGGTTCTCCAGAACCTGTCAGAACCTGCTGGATTTCACTCTGGGAGGGGCATCCTGTTTAGCCAGGATGAACTATCCAATCCTGTCAGCCCTTCAAGGCAGACTGGACTTATGAAACCAAAATTATGAATACTAATTTTTAGTATTAATTTTTAGTATTAATTTAGTATTAATACTATTTTTATTTTAAGATTGCAGGAACAAAATCTTGCAACTCTGAATATGCTTCCCCAGCCCACCCCACCCCACCATTTATCTTTGTGAGGATGGGTCCTATCTGAGATGCTTTCTCAAATTACATTTCCTACTGAAACTTAGATTTCTTTTATCTGACTTTTGTCTTGGTTGTGGCTCTTCTTCCTGTGCCTCAAGATACTTTTCTTTTCATTACAAATCCATTTCACTGGACAATGAGTGTCAGTCCTAGAAGTCTGAGAGAGGGGGCTAGTTTTATAAGGAACCAAAAGTTTTATGAGTTTCTGATGGATTGGTGTGGTTCAGATGTGGGTTTCAGCAGGTTCTGACCAGTTCTGGAGAACCAGTAGCGGAAATTTTGAGTAGTTTGGAGAACTGGTAAATACCACCTCTGACTGGCCCTGCCCCCATCTATTCTCTGCCTCCCAAATCCCAGCTGATCGGGAGGAAATGGAGATTTTACAGTATCCTTCCCTTGCCATGCCCACCAAGCCACACCACAGAACCGGTAGTAAAAAAATTTGAAACCCACCACTGGTGTAGTTTGTCTTTCATATAATCACCAAGGCTGTGTGTAACATAAATTCAGTAGTTTATCATACAATACATCTCTTTGCAACAGGCAAAAATTCTAAAAATTGAGTATAGAAGTTTGAGTTTTTCCTCTTATTTCTTGAATTTGGAATATTCTGCGAAGAAAAAAGGACAGCAGCCCTAATTTTTTAATATTTCCAATAGCATTTATTTGACACTTTTAATTTCTAACTCTAAAAATAATACCATGGTCTTGGTTTTCCTCAATAAAAAAAAATCCTGCTTGCTTTGAATTTCTTAAAAGCCAGTTGTTCTCAAGAGAAAAAAAAATAGGGAAGGCTATAGTGCTACCAATTATATGGCAACGTTGGTTAAAATAGAGGGAGAAATTGATAAATAGTTACCTAACGGGCAAGTGAAGAACGGAAGTTTGTACATTGAAAAAACAGATAATGTGGGATCAAGATCTTTCTGATAGAAGGGATATCCTATTGTTAAGCCTCTTCACCTATAAATTCTGTAAGGCATCAAACTACAGGGAAACAATAGATAAAGTTATTTACACAGCACACAATGTTCAATATTCTTTGTTTAAAAACAATGTTATTAAATTTCTTTGTGTCCTGAGCTTTTAAGTGAGGGAGAAACCTTTTAACTATTATAGTTAGAACCCCCCTAATTCCCATATCCACTCCTAGTATTGAGTCCCACATGTTGAGGAGACTAAAGGGTATGTCAGGATCAAGCTCCGAAAAAAACCTTTGCGTGAATCCTCCTATGTACTTCAAAAGCTAACTCAAAATCATTGTCTTCTGCTTCCTTTCCAGGATGTGTCTGGAACTGTGAAACCTCTTTTAATATCACCCATGGGGGGAAGGGAAGGCTCCAGGTAATGACATCCCGTCTCTAAAGTTTTTTTTTTAAAAAAAACAACATCCAGCTTTGGAGCGAAGTTATCTCAAAGTCACATTTCAGCCTCCGGAGATGTGTCCCTGAGCCCACTCTGACATTTATCAGCCATCATCTCTTTAGTGGGGCAGCAGCAGCAGCAGCCCTCCCCTCTCATTCCTTCTTAATTGGTGTGAAATTGGAGCAAGTTCTCAGGTGATAATGTGTTTGCATTTCTGCTTCACTGCGCCACCTTAGACACCCAATCCCGGCCAGCTTCATTAACCTTTGGATTTCCACCCCGAAAACCCCCCCCCCATCATCTTCATAACAGTAAGCTTCAAACTTGATTTCCTGACTTCCAGATGTGCAGCATAAAGTAGGGCTTATCCATAGCTGCTGCTAACCAACTATATTTAAAGGGGGGAGGAATAGATTTTATTTAAGAGAAAGAAAAATGTGTGCTCAATTGCATTTAGTAAACATTCAAATGTTCTGCAGGTTTCTCTAACGTGCAAGGAAATATTTAATGCCCTTTAATCTCTCCCTGTCCCCCTCCTTCTTCCTCTCCCTAATTAATATCCAGTGTTGCTCATATTTTAAACACTTAAATATATAGTTTGGATTAATAACGGTTTTTTGATACACCAAAGATTTAAAATGTTGAAGGAAAGTACTTCAGAAAAATTACAGTGGAAAGTAACAAGTGCTATTTTTTTAAAAAAATATTGTTTTTTGTAGTAAAATATGATGGGATTCTAGGATTTACATTTTATATTTTTATGTACGATCAGTTTCCCAAAGACTTAATTACAAATCAATCTAAATAATTACAAATATCACTGCAGTCATAACATTTTTAAAAGAGTTATTAACACAAATAAACAAGAGAACATGTCTATTGAATTAATATACATTTTTTGAAATTTTGCATGACTTCACCTGTAGGACTAGTCCCTAGAAGGAGAAACTTCAAAGATGAGTATTTTTACTTTCTTAAACTCCTGTGGGTGTGGGGTTTAGGGTGGAAATTATGAGAGCAGAAGTGTAACACATCTGAACTGTATCAGGTTAAGGCTGATTGGAGGAGAGAGATCTTTTCGTATCTTCTCATGTCATTCTACTGCTTTCTATTACGCATAGAAATATCTGCACCAATAATAACAGGGAGACTCAAAGTTGCTTCTGGAGCAACATACAGCATTCAGATAAACTAACTCTAATGAGAAAAAAAAAGGTTTTGGAAAACATAGTGCATTTTATCAGATCACTGATTAGTGACTAAACTTTTACATCCAGTTTAGCAATTTCATAAATCTAAAATATTTGCTATTAGAAAACTAATTTTGTAGAAAGATGAAATTACTATCAAAACCAAATATCCATTCAGAGAATTAGAATCTCATTTTATTCCTAAGAAAATGAACTATGTACCATTAATGTTTCAGAGATAAAATTAGAATAAGCTTCTGATATAATCCATGAAAAGGATCACAATCTGTATTGCTAAAATTATTTGTCCTCTCACAGTGTATTCTACAATATTTGCAAACAGACTTCATTATTTTAAAAAGGAACACTGTCTAGTCATTAAAAATGCTTCACACAATTGTATGCCACTTTCAAGAAGACATAGGACTATGCTAAATAAGTAAGTGAAAATATACTATAATTTGGTTTATTTAGCATAACTCTTTATTTTATTTTATTCTGAATGGCAGAAATGGATGGTGTCTTCTATTAATTCCTCACTCATTGTCAAAGCAACTTCAAGGCACATTTTCCTGCAAGGTTTCAGAAGTACATTTTCCCTATTACATCATCTTGAATGCTCCTGACCATTTGGAATAGTGAGTTCTGTTCACTGTGAGCTACCTCTACCAGTTCCTTGGCTACTTTGCAAAGTATGGCCCCATCTTCAATTTAGCCATAAATTGTACATAACATGTACATGCAATTTATGTACATTTTAATCATATACTATAATAGGTATTATAACTTCCTTACCAGCATTGCTGAAGTAGCATAGTGGTTATGAACTTTGTTTGGCCTAACTTAGGTGGTTGATTGTATCCCAGCAGGATTTTTTAAAATATATGTACATTTTTATTCTCCTAAGTAGTAGGTTTCCTCCCAGCCCTCCCTTAAAAAAAAATCCAGAGTATTTTATCATTTTAACAGTTATCAATCTCATGTGTGTGCTTTTACACTTATTGATATACTGTGTGTATGGAAATAATGATATCTTCTCAGAGACTGCACTTTTAGAGTCTCTGAATAAGTAGATAAAACATATATTGATGAAAAATGTATTGTCCACAAACTGTAGTGATGGAATATTTAGGCATTTTATTCCACAAATTTTAGGAATACTGCACTATTAAAATTTAATTAGGATCTTAGATATTCACTTCTAGTAAGCACCATGGGAAACTGATGTCTTGGGAATAGAGGGACAACATTGTGCTTAAAAACAATACCTGAATGCTGGATTCAGACTATCTAAATCTAAAGGAGAGATCTCAAGATTACTCACATAAACTCCAGACAACTGTTTTTGGCAGGAAGTGTATTCTTGGTAATTGGTTTGCAATCAACTGGAAACCATAGGATTTCATGAAGCTTATATTGACCTAGGCTCACTTCTTAATCACCTTTTCTTTTTCTTTTTTCTTTTTTCTTGCTTCTTAAACATTGGGAATTTTCAGATTGCCAAATCTCTGTTCGGTTACTTCAATTTCAGTGATTGAAATTACCAAGTTTGCTTCAATGCTCTAAAAATTTTTTAACTACAAGTTTAAAGATTTGCAAATCATTTTGGAGTAGAATGTATAAGGATGGTTTATATTGACTTTAGAAAGTTTTAAACAGATTAAGAACTGGCTATTTTAAGAGAGATTTATGAAGAATAGGTTTAGGAAATTTTAAAGTTATTTACTATTATAGATAAATTAGAAGGTGTCACTGAAGAGAATCAAGCCATACTGAATAAAACTGAAATTGATTTAAAGGTGGATTAAAAAGCCTATGATAAAGTGATAATGGATTTACAAATGAACCTGGATCATGATAGGATCATTTAAAAAGTACACCTAAACATTAAACCAGACAAGTTATGTGGATAATTTCTCTACATTTACAAAAGGAATTTGCTGAAGCTGCAAAAATTTCAGTGGGAAGAGACAGTAAGAATATGAACAGCGACATGGATATTTCTTTCTATTGGAATTATGAAAAGGGCCTTATAAAGATACCAAGGATTTTGAGAGAAGAAACAAAGAAAATATGAGGAAGCAGATGTTAGAACTTTGCTTGAAGGATCTAAAGATTGTTATTTATTTATTTTGTCAAGCATGTATTTTATGACAAATATAAGTGTAAACATAATTATAAATACATGAAAAGGACATGGATAAAAGAAAACATTAGGACAGGGATGGTAGGGATGCTGGTGTGCTTATGCACGCCCCTTACAGACCTCTTAGGAATAGGATGAGGTCTATAGTAGACAGTCTAAGGTTAAAGTTTTGGGGATTTGGGGAAGAAACCACAGAGTCAGGTAGTGTATTCCAGACATTGACAACTCAGGTTCTGAAGTCGTATTTTCTGCAGTTTAGTTTGGATCGGTTTACTATGAGTTTGTATCTATTTATTTAATCAAGATTAAAATAAATAAAAATAAATTGATCTTATTTGTATAATATAATCTTCAACCAATAGTATTGCCAAAAAGGATTAAGAACATCTGTAGAGATAGTAAAACATCAATAAGCTCCACCTTATGATCCTACTTATCCCTTTTTATATCCTGCATGGTATATCTGATCTCTCTGGCTAGGGCAGATTAAAAATCTGTATTACGGAAATTCCTAAAAAGTTGTACTGGAATCCTGATGGTTTTTTGCTAGGCCAACAGGTGATAAACAAAGCAGGATTTTTTGTTGACAAATCTATCAGTTGAAAAGAGTTTTGACTAGATGCCAGCTAAATCTTTTTCCTTTGGCTGCCTTGTTAGAATGTGAAGCCAATCTGGGATTTCAGTTCCAGTCTTGCCTACAGATTGGTAATTCCTGGATAACCAGGCCTGATTCTGTTCAACTTTTCAAGATCAGCTAAGGTCATTACAGCCTAAAGCTGAAACTGTAATAAGAGTAACAGCTGGTAGCTGCATATTCTTTCCTGCTTGTAGACTTACAGAGTTAAATGAATGGAATCCTTCTTCATTGAAGAAATCCAAATTAAAGGTCCCTTGACAAATACCTAAGCAGCCTCTATTGGAAGACTTCTAGGGAAGGGACACTGTCAGCTCTTCAGGTAATTGGTTCCACTGTCAAATGTTCTTACCATTAGGAAGTTTTCCTTTAGGTGTATATTTGCAAATATATGAGTTGTGGTGATAAAAAAAAAAGGATGAAATATGTTTCACAATGGAAATCCCAGCTGTTTGTATTTCACATTTGAGCCCATGCTTATATGCAATTTATATGTAATTGGCTTGTATCTTGATGTGTGCTTTTGACAATACTTCCTCCTTGCTCTGCCACCAATGCCTATGTGTTGCAAGAACTCTGGAATTCAAAGTTCAAATATTCTGTTTCATTAATACTTGGCTAAGGGACTTAAATAATATTAAGCCAACAGGGTGACCTTTTGCCAGTCACTTTCTGTCAGCCCTGGGAAGAAGGCAATGGCAACCACTTCTGAAAATCTTGCCAAGAAAAACGCAGAGCTGTCTGGGCATATGCAAGGAATCAAGAATGACTTGGGGGCAATAATAATAACAACAACAACAACAGAGATTGTTGTAACAATAGAAACATGTGCTTGGGTGCAATCCCAAAACATCTAGTGTGCTACTGACATTGACAAAATCATCATTAGTCAATTGCAAACGGCATCTTGGCACACCTTACATATTGGGACAATACTTTTAACACCATCAATCAACATTTGCCTATCCCTAGTCCATGGGAAGGACTCAATAGGTGATAAAAATGCCAAAGCCTGTCTAAACATCTGGCTGACTGTGTAACAAACCATAATAATAACAATAACAGTAATGTTTGTAGAAATACATTGTCCTGGTTTGATTTAATATCCATACATTTGTTAATATATTGTTACAAAGTAAAAATCAAAATGTGCTTCTGAATTGTGTATGGAAAAAATGTAATTTATCATTGTACAAAGTTTGTAGATCTGCTGAGCATGGGGCACAGGAATAAAGATTCATCTTCAGTGTCAAAAAGATAGTGTGACCTCTCAGATTTACAAGCTTGGATCAGCAATATATGTTTGTTTTCTCTATGTTTAGCTCTATCAATGTAATTAAAAGATTTATCAGTTTTAATAACATGCTTAAAAATTGGGCTGAATGATTTACATGCCTTTGGTTCCTTTTCCCTTTGTTTGTGGTTTTTGGGGAAGATTATTTTTTGGTTTTACCTTTCTCATTTTTGGTTTTTAAAGCAAACTAAAAAGATTTCTTAAAGAGAGTTTCCCCTAACTTTCCAACATAAATTCCTGCTTTGTAACAAGATTAATCTAGATCCTGCTCCTGAAATCATGAAGAACTAGCTAATAGAGAACAATTCATTTCACTTTGAATGTAGCATTTTCATTCCAAGAAATCAACTACCTATATTTATATAGTAGAGGTTAAAGTTCTCTCCTGATCATTCCTTTGGGAAAGAAAATGCTACCACTGTCAAACCCAGATTGTGGATAATATTTATCCTTGTCAGCGGACTCTGCATTTCAGAGAAGGAACTTATTTTGTGTTCATATATTGGGTGCCTCATGCTATATTAAATTATCTCTTTCATCCTAGAATCCTGAATATTTTTTAAGGCAAGGTTTCTACTCTGTTAGGAAGTATTGGATGGCAACTCTCATAACTGGGATTTTAAGACATGTATTAAAAACTGATTAGACCGACTCAAGAGCCATGGTTGCTTTAGATCTGTTGCACTCATGGACATCAAAGGATAGACAAGAATATGCTGGGAGCGAAAATTAGGTATTAACTTGACTAGCAGGAAGTATTTAGACCTGCTAAGCCCCACCTTTTCTTTAATGACACAGGGTACGGAGCAGAGGTGGGTTTCAGCAGGTTCTGACCAGTTCTGGAGAACCGGTAGCGGAAATTTTGAGTAGTTCAGAGAAC
>JANHZT010009743.1:196531-213359 GCA_032468215.1 Stegonotus admiraltiensis | reverse complement strand
CATCTCAAATACATCTGTTCCTTAGATCAGGCTGAGATGACAGAGACAACTATCACTAGATGTAACATATAGATTGCATTCACAATGTTTGCCTTTAGCAGGGATGAAAATTTAAGGGCAAAATAAAGTTTTAGAAAACCCTGACCATACTGTACTTTCCTGAAAATAGCACCTTTTTGACCAAAAGGGTATGTGGTATATCTTTTAGAAGTAAGCAATCAAGAATATCTTCAAAATAAAAGTGGAAAGATGTTTCTTTAATTTAATTAACCAATATGTAATTTGACTCTTAATTGTCATATTGAAAAGATAAGTTGCTCTAGCCCAGAATTCATTTTTATTAAAATTCCAATTGATACTAAATTAGATAAATGCAAGCTACTTTTGATATGATGCAGAGATTGGAGACATCAGATTTGTATCAATTCAATAAGAAGAAGAAATCATTCATACAAACTGTCCAATCAGAATGAAAAAATCTGACAGTGCTATTTTGAGACTTATTTATGTGGTAGATCACGAAAATGCATTGGTTGTTTAAAAAATGGGAACACTGCAATTGTGGTTTCATTTCAATCATTTCAAGTCCATAACAAAGAATCTGTATTCTAAATCTATTGTATCTATCTATCTATCTATCTATCTATCTATCTATCTATCTATCTATCTATCATCCACCCACCCACCCATCGAGTTTTTTCCAAATCCTATTTAGAAATAGAAAAACACACAATGGAAAAGTTGAAGAAATGTGTAAAAATGTAACAATTTGAAAAATTTATTAATAAACTATCAAAGAAAAATACAAACTTTCCAAAAACATTTTAAATAAGTATTATTTCATAATGTACAAATAAAATGTAAGAATACATATATAGTGTAGCCTATTACAAAGTAGCATGTATTTAAAAAATATTCAAGATGTTTGTTCTGCTGAAAATGGAAGGTTAAAAGTGTATGTCTTTGGCAGAAAGCCCTATCAAACTTATGTTTTCACAAAAATTAGTTCTTAATCCTAGCAACTAGGCAGTCACGTGTAGTATGGAAAAGAAGGCTCCCAGGAAGATATTCCACACTAATGTAATTGCTGTTATATAATCGACCAGTTTAGAATGTGGTATTTTTCAGAAGTCATACGTTGTGCCCTTCACACAGGAAAAATATCATCCCAACACAAAAGATTTATTGGGACAAAGAAGTTTTCTCTTTGCTGGAAGTTTCTGATATGGCAGAGGATCAAATATTTGATTTCCCTCATCCATATCTGAAATAATATAATCCCAAACCAACTGAACTGAATGACTTTACATCTGTCCTGGGTGCACCAATTTTCATGGAATTTGTTTCCATGAAAACATATGTAGTAGTAATAACTTCACCATAAAAGAAGTGATTCACACTGATCTCTTGTATAAAAGTGCATAGTAATTTTGTCATTAATTACTAAACTATGTCAGTATTACAGTTTTTAATCTAAGACCTGTGATTTACCAGACTGAACTCAAAAAATGTTTATAAGCAACTGGGATTCAATAAATTTCATCATTTAAATTTGATGGCTGGCTGAGGGTTGGTGAACCGGACTTTAGTAGATTGTCAAACAACTGGCAAGTATACTGTAGCATTTACTACAAGCTTCATATCAGTTATTATTGTCAAAAACATTCAGGGTTTTTTTTTTACACTGATAAAGTGACTTTATAAAATCACCTTTTCTGTTTCTTTTACACCACAGTGCCATAAACAATGGCTCAAAAACTAAAGAAATGTGACCAGCAAGCAATGTACTATTTTAATATATTTAGTTTCAATCCCTGAAATCTTTCTAACTCACTCCTTCCAGAGAGCCTCAATAATCAAAATTATGTTGCATCCTCACAATAGGCAGAAACAGCAGAAAATTGTACAATGTTTTTCAAACAGCAGGTTTCCAAAACCTTTTCTGCTTCTGGGCCTTCCAGATGTTTGATGCAGACTTTTGTTTTAAAATTAGAAAAATGAAGCAGCTCTCTGGTCTGTCTTGCTAGGTCAGGGCAATCAGCCTTATACTTCAGTGCCTTCCCGGGCATAAATGAGGCTGTTTACTGTGAAGTTGTATAAATGATTGTACTGTCCTGACTGGCCTCCACTGCTAGGATGGAAATGGCTATAGTAGGTGCCAGCCGGACTCGAGACTCGTTGCAACTGCTCTGTCGAAGGAGGATCCTGGTTGAAACTGCTGCCCCTAATTGGGCCGGCAGAGTGGCTTCGATGTTGCAGTTCAGGAAGACGAGGCCCACTGCTGAGGGAGTTCATGCCACTGAAAAAGGTGCTGAGGCAGCTTGGGGTCGGTGGGGCAACCACAGGTGGAGAGCTGCTCTTTGCGGTGTCCCTCAAAGAGGCTGTTGGCTCCAGAACTGAGGAAGGGCTGTCACTGCAGGGCTTTGCAGGGTCTAAAGCGATGGGGATCCCTTCCTGAGTCTTCAGGGTCCCCAAGGTTGAAACACCAGATGCCACTCCAGAGGCACTGGGATCAGAACGTCTCTTGCGCTTGCGGCGGAAATTCCCATTGTCAAACATTTTCTCACAATTTGGGTCTAAGGTCCAGTAATTTCCCTTTCCTGAAGAATAAGAGAAAAAGTTTGAAAAGAAGAATCCATTCCCAACCCAAGCGGAATCCCACACTCCCCAGCTTTAAACATCAATGCTCCTTTTGTATGGCTGGATCAAAATACTGTCCCCCAAAAGGAGAGAACCATAAAAAAGGAAAGAAATTCCAAACTCTAGAAAAAGAGGAGACCAAGGAAGAGTAGGGCTTCTTCATTCTGTCTATGTACTAAGCAGAATCTCTAAAATATATTAAATCTTAAAAACAGATTATTTGTGTAACAAAGGGAAAGTGGGGAAAATATAGAAAACGATCATTACAATTCAAACCATATTACATTGGCTGCAATTTTTAAAAGGGAAAAAGTAAATGTATATCTTTTACAATTGGCTCCAGACTGTATACCTACAATGCAAAAAGCTACAGCCTCTCCTATGTGAACCATCAGTTAAAACCAGAAGGTATAACTTTTTAAACCAATTTCCATTGTGGCTACTCTAAAAGATTGACAAAGGATAGAGGGCGCTTTCTTTAATGAACAATAGCTGGCTCATTTGCTGCTCTGCATACTGGTTCCCAAGAAATTAAGGACTATACCCTTAATGGCCACACCCTTAATGATTTGATTATGTTACCTCCAGATATGGACTTGTAGCCTCTTTATATGGGAAGATTCATGAGTTGGTGGCAATGCATAATTGCCAACTGTGCATTGCAAAGTTCAGAGCTGTGGATATTCTTGGTGAATGCCAGGGAGTTCAACCTAGAACATTGGTGAAGCTCCCAAGGCATGCACACAGCCATGCAGGAGTGGATCAGATAACTGTGGAGTGGGAAGTGCAGCTGGCTGGTGTATTAGGATTTGTAGCCCAGCACAGGTGGAACATTACCACACTAAGGAAAGAAGAACATTGTATGTGTTGAAAAACATGAATTGTGAAGAATAGGTTGCTAAAGTTTTGCAAGAGAAAAGTGTCATATAACTTTGCATGTGAAATAATCCTTTGGAAATTTCCATGTATAATCAAACTGTTCAATTATTATCATTACTTATTTGTACTAACTTAATCCATAGATTTATTGTGGGTTACACTTCTTGTTGATTGTCTCTGAGTTTCAAATGCTAAACTTGGGATAAACAGGGATATAGGTCTGATCAAGAAATTGTATGGAATGGAGGCTGATGTGAAGGTATCTCTCTCTGTGTGTGTTTTATTTCCTATATTATACATTCTAGATCTAGTTACAAAAGAGAGTTTCAGGAAGAACAGATGACAGGGAGGCTAGCATTTAATTTCAGGACATAATGTTACTGAGGATATCTGAAATCCTGTCAGTTAGGGCACACCATTTATTGAAAGTGATCTGATTATTTTCTCCCTTCACCATCAAATGTATATTTCTCCTAAAATCATATCCAATTCAATAAGAACTTCGTTTATATTAAATAAGATCAAAATGTTACCATATAACAAATACAGTACTATGATGTGAATCACAGCAGTTGTTTTCTTAATGCTATATTCAATTTTAGAGGAAAAAGCTAAATAATTTTATGCTTATAATACTGATCAATTATAATTACCTTCCTTCTGTTTTCAATACTATGGGCTATAAATAATAAAATGCCAATCTTTAATTATATTATATAAACATCCCTGTATTGAAATAATACAATTATCAACTTTTATAATAGTATAATAAAAAGGATGGAGTGGAGAGAAAATGCTTCATAATCTAGGCACACCTCAACATTTAGCTATAAATTAATCCAAGTTATAGCCAGAATAATTCATCGCATCTGTGTTCATATTGTTCAAAAACCCTTCACATGAGTATGTATGTACACACCCACACATCCTCACGCTAATTTTTAATTGCCATTTTAACACCATGAACGCAACACTACTTTTCAGGATGTTTTCAGAAGTGTTTTCTTTTTCCTGGCCAAAATTTTGCTCCATATGCACAACTTCTTTTAAACCCCCCTGAAACATAAAACCTTTCCTTCATAACAGACTTGACATTCTCCCTAATCAATTGCTTTAATACAGATTAAGGAAACCAAATTAAGTAGTGCATTTGCCTTGGAATTCTGGAATTCATCTATTGTAGCCTCTGGTTGCAGCATATAATTTCTGTACTCAAATGCTGCCCCTGAAGTTGCACAAGATCAAGAACAAGCAAACCGTGGTTAGTGAGCTACAGATGACACCAAAACCTGTCTTGTTGGTCTCAAACATCCATGGGGTTCATACCCCAGGTCAGTGTTTCTCGTTTCAAAAAAACTAACCTTACATGACTTGCTCACTGCTACTCATGCCCATAAAAACTGGGGGCAGGGTGGGGAAGACAACATTAAAAAAAAGTTCTGCTGTGATGTGATTATATCTTCCTCTCACCCTCCAACCCATCTAAAATAAGAGGGAGAGGTATAGTCCCTGGCTATTAGAAAATCTGCCTGCCCCTTGCCAACAGCAACTTTGCCCTCAATATGCGAAGTGTTGAAGAAGTAGTAATCAATTGCTTAACTCTTCCCTTGTTTCCGACTTTTTTTCTGGTTAAACCTGAGGTTTACTGATCCTGTGGGGAATTATTTAGAGAAGACAAAAATTCAATGCCACCATTAAACAACAGCATCTTTAACATTCTCACATGTGGAAGTTTATATGTTTTTTGTTTTCATTAGTTTGTGGCCTGGCAGGAAAAACTACATTGCAAAACTCCTTTGCATTACAAATGCTTCTGCTCAGCTTTCTCTCCTGTTTTAACAATGGCCTGACATTTACAGAAGGATCCAAGTAATCTGAGCCTGACATATAAAAGGTTTCATTTTCTCTACCAGTAACCACTGGATTTTGTTGAACCGATTGTTCGTTAATTATGAGTTATTCGTCTTTATGTGTGGCATTTTATGAGAAGATTAAACAGCATCATTAATGTGTTTCTGACTCCTTTCCTTTTCTTGCAGATACAAAATTCAAAAAGTAAAAAAGAAGACTCATATCACTTAGACAACACCCCTAAACATCTATATACTAAATGAAGCTGGGAGCAAGATGCTTTAATTTTGAAAACAAACCCCAATGATAAATTCAGTATTAATTCAGATGATAGCTTTGATTATGCAAGAATTCAAATATCCCCATAATTCAGTGTAATGCTGTGGAATTAGCAAATTCTCCTTTGTTTGTAACTTCTCTTTCCAATAACCACCTAATCAAAAGATCCACTTTGGGGCTGGAAACTAAATTTATAAGTAAATTTCAAAACATCTGCTACTTAGGGAGAGAAACATAACTTTCAACATACTTTATCCTTCAAAGAAACATATGGTAAATATGCTTTGTTTTTCAAAAATAAATGTAATATTTTAACAATTACTGCAGCCCTCTGGAAATGCAAGTCTATTTTCCCATGAAACTGCCTCATTCACACACACACACACACCAGAAACTAGGGGTTATAGAATTTCTTTGCATAATATTTCAATGTATAATGTTTGTTAAGCTATCTCGATGAGTTGTAACAAACACATACTTTGTTTCAGAAACAGGGGAAAACCTTTTTTTTAATCATAGAAGGCAATATTAAAATTGGGGTTCAAGTCCTAGGTTTTGGAGATGTCACCTATGGATGGTACAGGGTCTTTCAGTTCTTTAGCTTTCTTAATGAGCTATGAAATGTGTAGAGGTTGAATTTTGACTTACGGTAGTATATGGGAGGAATCTTTCCCCATTGTAATAGCCATATCTATTTCAAATACTCTTTTGAGTTCTGTCAATCTGTGCTGCCTCTATTTTGCACCCCTTTACCAAATGGGATACAGGAACTTTAATGATCTATTTCTGAAAGAAGCTTCCAGTTTTACTCCAGACAAATGTGAACGTAATTTCAAGCAAAAAAACGGGATTAGTTTTCAGTAAGACATATAGGTGGAAGTCATAATTTTTCCTTTCTATCATCCAGATCAGGTCTCAGCTGAATATGCCAGAGTCACATCTTTCAGCACAAGTCCCCACATATTACAGCTTCTTAAAAGTTTTATAGGCATTTGATTCTTTTTTCTCTCTCAGCAGCAGTAGATGAATTGTAGAATATAGATTTCTATCCCGACTTCATGGCCAGAAACCCCTGAACAATATATGCTGGTGTTTTCTGCCTAGGATCCAAAATTCACACCTAGTGTACCAGACTGACCTGTTAGGCCTCATTATAACTCAAGATTATGATGATTTATTATTTTACTATTAACAAAATAATTAAAAGAATACAACAGAGGGTCAAACCTAAGCACAGAGGAGAAGCTAACTATCTTTCTGACCCATAACAAAAAGGATATTTCTGTTTTATTTTTGATGAAAAGGAGCACATAGATAACTCTCTCCCCCACTTTCTAAGGTTCCAATTATCTGTCAGCCTGGTACATTTCTCCTAGTTTTGTTCCAACAAACACACACACACAGGTAATTTCTATATTTGATGCAGAAAACACTCAGATGTGCAGTTGTTCTGATCACATATACCGGTAATTTGGCTGTGAGACTATGAAGTGGAATGGACATAGCAATTCTTTCCACTTTACTTTATTTTACTTTATAGCTCTTTCCAGACATGTATCACAAGGGAATATTGGTCATGGAAAGCAACATCTTCCAAAGAAACTTACATACCAATTTCTGAAGAAGCTCCAATAAGCTTCTGAAGATCCTCAGAAAAATCCAAGGATTCAGGGCTAAATAAGAAAGCAATTGCACAAGTATCTTTTGTAAATAAGCATAGTGGAATATATGGACAAGAGCAAAAGATGAAAACATTCTCCCTACTCTCCACTGTTTGTAATTGACTCTACAAACTCCCATCTAAATGCAAGAATAGTGTCATATCTAATTTGGTCCAAACTGATTCTCACTAATAATTTAGAAGCAACAGGTTAATGTGTAGAAACCTGGGGTGGAGGAAATGCAATGAGAGAGTGACTATACAACATAAAATAGCTGTGAGAACAAAGTGGCTCTTTGAGACTCATCTTCTGTGGATGCAGCCTCAGTGAAGTGAAAATTGAATAACAACTTTTAAGAGTCAATAGGCAAAAGTAGGCACCAGCGTATCAGAAGTAAAGAAGCTTCTTGGATGAAAAGAAAAACATTTTAAAAGAAAAACATTTTTAAGAAAAACATTTTCAAAGAAAAAAAGCAAGAAAGTCCGGTTGTCTTTTGGAAAAGCACCTTTGGGGCAACCTGGGGAGGGACACATTGATGGAAAAACCTGGGGGAGGAATCCACTTTTATGCTTTTGCATAAATGATTGGGAGTGTTAAGAAGGTTCCTAATTTATATCTAATGGCAAGCTTCTTATTTTATAGTAAAAGGACAATCACAGAATGAATGTGGCATGTTGATTATCTAGGACACAATATTTACCCCAGTATCTTCCCTAGAAGCTTGTGACATGGCTACAGTATTACCCATGTTTTTTTAATCAATGCCAATTAACAATTAATTCCTGCATGTCCATGTGCCAATTATATTTTTAAATAGGCATTTTCTTCTGCTGTGAATCTAAAAATTTAAAATTGAAGACAGGCAAAAAGTATAAGTAGCCTCTTACATTCCCATAGGGCTCAAGATGCAAAGATAGTTCATAGCAGACATTTCAGTACTTGAAAGAAAATGTTCAAGTTTGCATTTGAGTCTACGTTCTTATATCTGAGTCTACATATCTAGTATTATTTGCAAATATTGCTTTCCTCTAAATACATCCAGTGCAGGTGTATGTGAATGGCAGAAATAATTCATGTTTTTCAGTAACATGCAGAAGAATGAGAGTGATTTTAACCACAACTATTTATTATTACAGTCTTAGACCAAAGTGATGTTAAATATCTGGAACCAGTTCATTTGAACTGAAAAAGTCCCTTCCAAGACTGAAGTGACCTCGATTTCAGTAAATTAGAACTAGCTCTAAGACGTTTACGACGAGAGTGCTGAATACATACCACACACAAATCTTGATCTCCTGTTTTTAATTAATCCAAAATAATGATGAATCACTGCAAAGGTTGGGAGTCTTACTAAATGGCTCTATATTTCAATTTGGCAATCTCATACGAAGTATGTTAGGGCAATTAGGAAGGTTTAAAGGGTGGTGATGGTGGCACTATTTAGCATGGGTCATCTGAGAAAAAAATCCAAGTAGCTCAGTCCTAGGCACATCTATTCAAAAACGATGGCCACTGAGTTCAATTGATTTTATAGCAGAACTTACCTCCGAAGAAAAGTGGTTTGATGATCCCAAGCTAATTTAATTGGGAGAAATACCTGCTTGATCTAAGGGGGCTGGGCTGGTAAAAAACAGCTTAGCCTGAGCTGGAAGCTGATAAGCTTGAACGATATTTAATTATCGCTACCTGCATCCAAGTTCATCTGTCTAGCATTGTGAGCGGCTGCAACGGGTCAGATACTGCTGGGGAGTGTGGAGGACCAGCCCAGATGGCGTCGCGGCGGCTAAAAAGAAAGCGGAATTATTCCGCATCCCCTCTGGGGATCAGGAATCTGCCTTACGCCGCCGTCTGCACGCACGCACACTACCCCGGCCCAAGAGAGAGGAGACACGCACCGGGATCGTCCTCGTCCCGCGGCACTTTGCGGAAGCAGTCGTTGAGGCTGAGATTGTGGCGGATGGAGTTCTGCCAGCCGGCCTTGCTGCGCTTGTAGAAGGGGAAGTTCTCGGCCACGTACTGGTAGATGTGGCTGAGCGTCAGTTTGCGCTCCGGAGCGCTCTGGATGGCCATGGCGATGAGTGCCGAGTAAGAGTACGGCGGTCGCACCAGGCGTAGCAGTTCCTCTTGGCTAGCCAGGCTAAGCCAGCCCAGCTCGGTTGTTGAGCCTGAGCTAGACGCAGCCCCTGGCGAAGCCAAGACCTGCGGCCCCCCGACGGCCCTCGGAGGGCAGCCGTAGGGCAAAAAGGACGCGCCCGAGCTACCGCTACTGCCGCCGCCGCCGCCGGTACTTTGCACGTACGGCCCAGCGCTACTCACGCCCCACAGGTACCCGGCTGCTCCCGGCGGTGCCCCATAGTCACCAAGCGCATAGGTCGCGGCGGAAGGTCTCTGCCCCGAGGGGCCCGCACTGGCGGTGGCTGTCTGCGGGTAGACGCTAAAGGCTTCGCTGCAGTAGACGGCCATTGCAGGCTCCTCGCGGCCGCTGCGAGACCACGGAGCCAAAGGGCTACCGGCAACCGTCGGGGACGAACGGGAAACTGACTGCGCTGGTGGCGGAGAATCGCTAGCGCTCATCGCCCAGTCGGCGAGGAATCTGAGGAATAGAAAGGTGCGCTCAGGTGTCCAATCCCCGCCCAGAATTTTGCTTTCCCGGGGAGCCCCTCTCCCGCCCTCTTCCCCCTCCTTGCGCCGAGCAGCACTGGCCGGCTTCCCTGCCTTGGCTCTCGGCTGGCTCAACCTAGAAGGGGGAAGAGGAGTGGCTCTTCAAATAGCCGATCGCGGGTCGACTGCAAGGTTTGGCAACGTCCGACCGAAGTACACACACACACACACACACACACACACACACACCCCGAAGCAGCGGCGGACGCCCCTCCTTTTTATCTCATTGCCTGGAAGTTGAGGAGACCAGGTCCAAAAAAGCGCACGCAAGATACAACCCCGCCCTTTCTTTCTGTGGGTTTACTTTCTGAAGTGGGGATTGGGAGAATCCCACCTCAGGGACACCTTTGAAATATTAGGCTGTGCGTTTCATCGAGAATGAGTCTTGACTGATTTAAAGAGGACTTCCAAGAAACAACCAGGATTGCACCTATAGTTTAGGCATCTGCTGATAAATTGCAAAACTTCTGGAGGAGGAGAAAAAAGTACTCTTTATTTATTTATTTTTATTTATTTAGGAGAAAAAATCCTGGTCTCTCTTGCTTAAATCAACAAGAGTGAATAAAGGGGCACTTGTGAGCCCCTTTGTTTGGCCAACATTGTTTATGGAATATATATATTCAGTCTTGTGCTGGAGTGATTGAAAGCTGTATATTTTAAAAGGACAGGCTCAGAATATAATGTGAAATGAGAATTATTTTGGCAAAAGATAAAGCAAACTCATCTTTCCCTCCCTGTTATTCTTCATCTTATTTCAAAAGAGCATTCCTATTTCCCCCTTTTTTAAAAACAACTGAGAAAGTTCAAAATCAACTACAAGTTTTTGAGAGGGATTTTACAGTTTGAGGTTCATGCTGTGATTGAAAACAATTCCTTTAACAAGTAGAACTGCTACTATTATATCACTGTATATACTACTTATTTGTTGCCCTTGATTGCCAGGATTCACCCTCCAGTAATGAACTTCCTTCAAGGTCCTACTGTTAACATATGAAATAAATTACATATAATGGTGATATCTAGACAAATATATACAAAAGGAAACAACTCTGCTGACTGCAGTAACATTTCTTCTAAAGTAATAAAATATTTCACTTTTCACTAAGTAGAAAATTATACAATGAAATCTTATAATGATCAAACACAAAAAATACTTTTATATCATAATAATATTCCCTTGGCTGAATCATTAGGATACACATATGCATCTATATTCAATTGGTTCTCCTTATTTTCAGTTACTCTGGGTGATAGATTGTAGTCAAAAGATGTGCTGAAAATAAAAAAAACCTATTGATTGTATTGTGCTGAATCAATAAACAAAAATGCTTAAATTAATTTAGAATATAGGCAATCAGTTTAGTGTTCCTTACTTGCTAAATGTTTAAGAAACATTAAGGACATATTTTATTCTGGAATCTCTGCTAAAGCATTTACTGTATAAAAATATCTTAGTTTCAGCATTTCACTGTCATATTGTTATATTTGCTGTACAGATTAGCATTGCTACTGGACATTATTAGAAGCCTTTTCATACCTCATTACTTGTCAATAAATTGTAGGGGAACTTATTTGCAAGAAATGATAATGACCAGCTTATGCATTGATTTGGAAACACATTTTATGGCTAAAGTGAAATTTCTACTTCTATCATTTTTGGCATTGATATAAAACATACAATCCAGACAAAAATTATACCATTGCACTGGTTAAAAATGGAAAGTCTTGAAAGTCTTTCAAATAAAGCCATTTTAGCTCTGCTACTGTTTCCCCTGACAGCTGAAGAACCAGTCACTTTGGGGGAAAGTTAGATTGTTAGATTGTCAAATGGCTTTTCTTTCAGATCACCCTCTATTTCTGTGACTATGTTCCAGTGCTGAAATGCTCACAAAACTGGCAGAATACTTTTTTTTCCAAAGCCACCTGAAAAATCTTATGAATATCGAATTGAAAGGTATTTCTTTACAGATCCGAAAAGAGAGAAACCATATCTTAAGGGAACAGTATGCATACTTCATTGCTTGTATTAGGAAATATATAATAGTGCTCCGACCTAAAATTACCTTCCTTTGAACAGCTGACTTTAAAGTCTACAATCTAGTTCTGTGAACAGTCTCTTTACTGTATAAATATGGATGGCTACACGAAAAATAATTTCTATTTAAACAATCGACTGATTTCCAGTTAAAGACGGGAAATTTGTGCGTGTTATAAATGATAAATGGAATTGTGAATATTTCCCGAGCAGAAGGAAGGAAAGCGCGGACGCAGGCCGGGATCAACAGAGCACATGCAGGAGGGATCCACGTGCCGTACATCCTCGCCGCTTTTATTGACAAGGTTTACAACTTCCAAAATCGCCACCATCCTCGTTTGAATATTTTCCTTTGATCTCCTCTTTGGGTCGATAAATTAAAAAAAAAATCTCACATATACAAAATACCTGCCCTGAGAAGGATCGGACGGTTGGATCCGAAGTAAACAAAGGACGTTTTAGAGCGCTGTTCTAAAGTAAGGAGCCGCTTTCTCTGCAGCGGCAGCCTCCGAGAACGTCGCTGGCGGGCATTGCCCAAGGCCGCCGGTGCTCTGGTGCAGGACTTTTGCTAGCTGAGCAAAACGGGGACAGAAAGCCCCTGGCCGCGCTCATTTCCGTCGCTCTGTTTCAGCAAACGGGCTCCGCGCCGGTTCCCGTTTCGTCATTCACGCTGAGCCGCCTGGAGGTATTTTTCGGGCGTTGCAAGAAGGGCAAGGAGGAGACTGGAGTAGAAATTAGCGGCGCCTTTCAAAGTTCGAAATCGGAGCATCTGCAG
The DNA here is from genome assembly GCA_032468215.1 of Stegonotus admiraltiensis. Classification (NCBI taxonomy): domain Eukaryota; kingdom Metazoa; phylum Chordata; class Lepidosauria; order Squamata; family Colubridae; genus Stegonotus; species Stegonotus admiraltiensis. Next base: position 200,578 of record JANHZT010009743.1, on the reverse strand, counting down.
AGCAAACGAGGATATTATATGTGGTGTGTTAAACCACAGTCTGTTCACATATGACATACTTGCCACCCAAAACTGCTCAGGGAATAATAGCTTCCAGGTGCACCCTAGGGCTGCCTTCCATACATATATCTGATCAGCTGAACCTTGAATTTATTGGTCGTGATGATGGACTTCTAATGGCCTATTCCTAAACATTTTCAGTAACAAAATTGGATAAGAACAGGAATATGTAAATAGACTCTTATTGATACTGATAACATATTTGTAAATCCAAGTTTTCCCTGCAGTTGTTTATGTTTTATACTTAGTATGTTTTTAAAACATCTTAATTGTATGTATTATAAAATAAAACGGGTGTTTATCCTACACAACGTATGTGCAGGCTGATCCAAATTTATTGAAATTGGTTGCTTTTGTTTCTTGATAAGAACTACTAAGGACTAGACAGACAATTTTATTTCTAACTTAATTTTAATCCAGTATTGTTAATATCAGTTTAATAATAGATATCAAATGAGTTAAATATATACAATCTTGACATTAGATAGAGTGGACTCAACTGGATTCTCCTTTCTATATTTGCCAATCACTTTGCAATAACAATATAAGTGTTAAGGAAGTTTCACCTTTAAAAAAAAGTTAAGGGTCCAACATTGACAATTGTAATATTTACTGTTTATATAGTATATTGTTTAATAAATGGTCACAATTGTATTCTCTCAGTAATTTTAGAGCACCTGATCAATCTCATTCACATTTGAATGGAGTGGCCATAGTTTCCAAGAAACCATGTTCCTAAGTGGCCATGGCTTCAAGAAACCTTGTTCCTAAGTGACCATGGTTTCCAAGAAACCTTGTTCCTATCTGGCCATAGTTTCCAACAAACCTCTGGCGACTAATGGAGATAGCACAGAGCAGAGGAATTATATTTCAAATGCTAAAGGTTGGGAGTGATTCTTTTAATATTGAAGACTGAAAGCAAACGAAAAGTCTCATTGATGGTTGAAAAAAGAACATGAGATAAAACAATATATTTAAAAACACCCTCCATATGAATTTCCCAGAAGTGAACTCAACACCCAGTTTTCTAAAGTGATGCTAGAACCAAATTATTTGTTAAGAATTTTTTGTGGGGAGAGGTTCAACACTATCTCTTTCTCTCTCTCTATATATATATATACACACACACAGTCCTCAACTTATAATCATTCATTTAGCAGCAGTTACAAGTTAATAATGATACTGAAAAAATTGACTTACAACCAGTCCTCACACTTACAATTGTCCCAACATCCCCTTGGTCACATGACCCAAATTCATGCACTTGGCAACCATCGTGTATTTATGATGATTGCAGTATCTTGGAGTCATGAGATCCTCATTTGCAACCTTCCCATTTGGCTACTGATAAGCAAAGTCAATGGGAGAAGCCAGATTCATTTAATGCCTGCACAATTTACTTAACAACGGCAGTGATTAGTTTTAACAACCATGGCAAAAATGTTAAATTGGGTGCTACTCCCTTATAAACCACCTAGCTTAGCCATGGAAATTCTGTTCCTTGTAAGGTATTGTTGGATGGCTATGAGGGTTATTCATAAAAAGGCACCCACAGTTCCTTATCTTTCTGCTATCATTTCAACCATATCAATCTGTCAGCCAGTGTGTCCAGTTCTCCTAAATGTTTCAGCAACTATCCCACCAAAACTCTAAAGAAACCAATGATAATAGGTTTCTTTTTTTACCTAAACCTTTCAGCTGTAAGAACTTTGTATCTAATACCTGATGCATAACTCCATATTTGGCCTGTTCTTTTCCTCACCTGTTGACAGTTGTGTGTGTGTGTGTTTTTTTTTGCAAGTTACCTTTGATTTAGCTGTAACAACATCCCAGTACTTAGAAAGGTTCTTGGCTTATAATCCTTTCAGAAACCCCTATCACTGTGTAGGGTAACTAGAGAAGGGTTTCTTACTTCCCCCATGATATCTTTTCTTGCTCACACAACAAATAAAACTCAGCAATCACAACATTTCTCTCTGAAAACATGATAATTTCTTTGAACATTTTTTTTGCAAGAATAGCACGGCATACCACTTCTTTATCTGGCCTTATTTGAAAAGGTGATGCAAAATTTGCAATTCTGAAATTATAGTTGCTTTACACACTACTAACTAGTTTAAAAAGTGACAGATTTCTAGAAATTAAACTCTAAAATTGACATAATATAAGAAATGCAGCACTTGAAATGCCATTTGCGTAAGAAACCCTAGCAAATTTGTTCAAACATTTGAAGCTAACTTGTGTTGTTTTTACCTTAACATCAAGGCCACTAGTCTTGCCACTCAATCAATTTAATCAAAAAACCTTCTGGTATTTGAGATGATGAAGCTCATTTACTGAAGTCCAAAGAATCAAAGAATATTGCAAAAGTTGATCACATGACTCCAGGACAGTGCAACTGTCATAAATATGAGTCAGTTGTCAAATGTCTGAATTTTGACCACATGACTATGGAGTGTGAAAAATGGTCATAAATCACTTTTCTCAGTGCCATTGTAGCTTCAAATGGTCACTAAATGAACATTTGTAGGTCAAGGACTATTATTTTTGTGTCTAATGTACTGTATGTGATGACAACATGGGAGGGAAATATGATATAGATCACTTGGAGCTGTTAGAGAAAACATAGGATATAAATGCAATAAATAAAATTGGCCTTGGTTCAGAAAGACAACTCTGTGATTTGGTGCTTTTGATGCTATCTGGAAACTGGCATTGAAGGAGTTCTGTTTAAGAGCTGTCATTTATGCTACAGTATATACAGTGCATTCAGAAAGTATTCAGACCTCCTTCACTTTTGACAATTTTGTTATGCTGCAGCTTGATTCTATAGTTGTTGAAATTAATGACAAAGTAAAAACAGAATTTTAGGAATGTCTGTAAATTTATTTTTTTAAAAAAACAGAAATAACACATTGGCATAAATATTCAGACCCTTTGCAATAACACTTGAAATTTAGCTCATTTGCCTCCCAGTTCTCTTGATCATTGCTGACATGTTTTTACACCTTGATTAGAAGCTGTGGTAAATTAAATTGATTGGACATGATTTGGAAAGGATTTGGATATCTCTATAGAAGGCCTCACAGCTGACAATGCATACTGTAGTAGAGCAAAAGCAGTGAGGTCAGAGGAACTGCCTGCAGAGCTCAGAGACAGGATTATTGCAAGGCACAGGTCTGGGAAAGGTTACAATAAAATTTCTGCTGCACTGAAGATTTCTAAGAGCACAATGGCTTCCATAATTATCAAATGGAAGAATGGCATAACCAGGATTCTTCCAAGAACTGGTCACCTGGTCAAACTGAGCAATCGGCAGAAGGACCTTACTAAGAGAGGTGATCAAAACCCGATGTTCACTCTAACTGAGCTCCAGAGATCCTGTATGCAGGTGGGATAGAGTTCCAGAAGGACAACCATCACTGCAGCCCTCCACCAGTCTGAACTTTATGGCAGAGTGACTAGACGGAAAACTCTCCTTACTTCAAAACACATGAAAGCACATTTGGAGTATGCAAAAAAGAACCTGATGGACTCTCAGATTGTGAGGAACAAGATTCTCTGATCCAATGAAATCAACCTTGAACTGTTTGGCTTCAGTTCTAAATGTTATGTCTGGAGGAAACCTGGGACCACTCATCACCTGCCCAATATCATCCCAACAGTGAAGCATGGTGGTGGCAGCATCATTCTGTGGGGGTGTTTTTCAGCAGCAGGGACTAGGAGACTGGCCAGAGTTGAGGAAAAGCTGAATGGAACAAAGTCTTGATAGAACAGAATAGAATAACAGAATTGGAAGGGACCTTGTAGGTCTTCTATTCCAACCCCCTGCCTAAGCAGGAAACCTTACACCACTTCAGAGAAAAAGTTATCCAACATCTTCTTAAAAACTTCCAGTGTTGGAGCATTTACAACTTCTGGAGGAAAGTTGTTCCACTGATTAATTGTTCTGTCAGGAAATTTCTCCTTAGTTCTAAGTTGCTTCTC
>JANHZT010009743.1:137282-153865 GCA_032468215.1 Stegonotus admiraltiensis | reverse complement strand
AAGTACAACAGAAAAGTTGTCCAAATATGAATGATTAACCTATTAAACTGGGGATAAAAAAACTAATATGAAAAGTTATTCTAAAAATCTTCATCTACTTGCATATTAAAGTTATACCAGCAAGAATTAGTCTTTATGTAGAAAACTATGATTTAAATCAAGCCTTACTGACTAGTGATTTAAATTGTGATTTAAATCAAATCCACCCTGATTAAGACTCACAAAAGGAATGTGATTTGGAAATTGTAGACCTGTTGGAAAGAACAATGGACTTTGCAGACCTAGAAGTAACTGAGTTGATTGTGTACACCTTTCTAAATTCAAGGCTGCATTCTTTTACAACAGCAGAAGCCTGATTAAATGGAGAAGTGATAAATCAATTTTCCTTAGGAAGATTTAAGGAGATTTGGGGAATGCATTTATCACACCTAATCAGAAGCCAACTCTTGGAATGATTTGGAATAGATAGGATGCTGTGGTAAATTTGCTACGAATTGATAACAATAAGAGTTTGTTAACACAGGGTTTTAAAACTTTAACCTTGTGTTTTTTTAATTATTGTTGTTCTTTATGTTAACTATTTTGCCATTAATATAGTATATAAATGACAGGTTAATAATTTACAAATAATTTAATAGTTTAAAAAATCTGGGGGTCTGTTTAACGGGGTGGAAAATATTGTAATAATGTATTAATCAGTATATAACTAGGGGGATAATATGTGTTTAGGTATTAAGAGTTTTTGAATGCATTTTTCTCAATGTTTTGTTTTTTCTTTTCTTTTTTTTCCCCTAAATTTTTGGAATTTGGTATTTTAACTATGTTCGAATAAAATCAAAAGAAAAAGAAAAAAAACCCCAGCGTAATTTGTTGACTAAATCACAACTGACTGGTTTCACACAATATACCGAGCCATAAGCAACTAAACCAAATCCAAGCAAATCACATTATGAATTAATGTGATATCTGAACCTAGATACATTTTTACTGTAGAGTCAATAGTAAAACATTTATGGAAACACAGAACAGCAGAAAGCATAAAATAATAATTTAAACATAGAAATGTTTTTCCACATCCAAGTAGTCAAATTACGCACTTAAGGAAAAAAAAAATTTTACCCAAGCAATGATAACATAATCAGATTAGAGAATGAAGGATCTACAATCAACAATCCCCAGTGTCTATACCCCGTTTTTATATGATTAAAGCTGGCAGAGTTAATAGGACAGTGCTTTAGAAAATATATCAGAATATTTAACACAACATATAAACTTTCAACCTTTTCATTTTAAACAGTTCAAACATTGTTTCTTTTGGAAGGCTCATAAGATTGTTTCAGAGAGCATGCCTGAATTCATGGTTGCTTTAAAAGTTTAAGAATTAGGCCATAAAATGAAGGCTGTTAAACTACATGTATTATACTATGGCCAACAACTACAATCTATACTTATAATTTAAAAATTGCAGTCTGCTCCTTCACCCATTTGAAAAAAATGCAACCTCATTTTAGGCAATAGAATTTATTTCTGGATAAATATGCAAAAAATATATTTTTAAAAAAATAAATCTTCTCTCAACGCACAAAGTACTGGTTATATTGTATATATGAAGCAGCAACTGCTAATGCAAAATACATTAAGAGGATAGCTCAGATTCAAATTACTTCTTTTCTCTTGAAAAAAATCATAATCGATATAAACAAAGAAACAACATAAAAATATAAACAAAATACAGAAATTATCTGTAGAGATTGGGACAAAAAATGATGCCATATGTTTAAGTAGGGCAGCATACCTAAATAAACACTGGATTCAGTAGCTCCTCGAGCAGCTTCCACAAGATCTTCTTCATCCTCTAAGATATTATTATTAGAGGTATAGCTTGTGTCATCAAAGAGACTGATTGGAATTACTTTGCCATCTTTCACCAACCAAGCAGAAGCAACCGGAGTGCAAAACTGAAAATAAAATAAATCATTATTTAAAAAATACATCCAATAAATGTGACACTCATTAGTTTTTAATGCTTTTTACAAATAGGTTTTTACAAATACAAGGAACACTTTATACATAAAATAATTGTTTTAAAAAGTTTAAATTCCACAATACTAAAAGAAAATGAAAAATGTTTTGGTAACATTATGATATTTCTAAACAGCATTAACATATTTCCCATCTTTAGTACCTGATATTCCCATTCCAGATGTCCTTCCTTCTTATTAAATGCCATAACCTTCCAGTCAGCTACTGAAACCTTTATCACTGTATCCTTCATTGTAGCTTCCTGTTCTTCTACTTCCGAAATAATTTTAGAATCTTCTTTGTTAATATTTGATTTCATATTCCCTTCAAGAAATCCTACCCTTGTTTCAGTCTCCGGGAGATAACGTAGTTCAAAATGACCAACGCTAAAATTCCACCTTTAAAAAAAGGGTAAGACTGTGATTCCATATCAGTTCTATCTTTATAAATGTAATACTGTTTCTGAAATAATGCATCCTAACATTCAGAAACATAGTAAAACTAGTTTGGTATAACTAATCTCCAATGTACTAACATTAACTAAAAACTGGATTAAGGGAGAAAATCTATAATCTTGATAAAAGAAAAAAGTGCCTCAACATCTGTCTTATCTTTGCATGATTTTTTTCCCAGGAGGAAGCAATTATTTATTAAATTATGTCATTTGTTAATTATAAAACAAGAAAGTTATATCTTGATATATAAGTTAATAATTACTTCTTACAGTTTATCTTTACAGTAATTTCCAACCTTTTGTATTTGCATAAAATATCTAGATACATTCTAAAGTCTTTCCATTATTAAATGCTGTTGCTGTGGTGAAAAGTGATTATGCTTTCTGCTAAATAATCTTCTCTAGCCTTAGAACAGGGGTGTCAAACTCAATTTGAGAGCCGCATCAGGGTTGTGTTTGACCTTGAAGGGTGGGGGTGGGACATGGCCAGGGTGGGCATGGCCAGCTCGACATCACTAGTATTGGGGGATCTGTGGTGGCCCAGACAGGGCTGGGGGGATCCACTGTCTCCAGCAGTGGAAGGCGAGACCAGAGAGAGTGCCAAACCCTTGTCCTCCAGAAGAGCCTCACTGTCCCTCTCAGGCCATGTGGACCCCTGGACGGCAGTCCAGGCTGTCCACAGCCCTGGGCAGCGGAGGGCATGCCCAGCCTGGCCCTCAAGCTCCCAGGGCACTGGGACCCCCCAGCCCAGCCAAGCTAGCTTCCCTGAGGGGGTGCCCAGCTCATAGTGTGTGCAGAAGGGCAAAGTGTGTGGATCAGAGAGAGGCCCTCTCCCTCTCCATGCGAGGAGACCTGGCTTGGTAACCAAAGCATCCTCAGCTATAGCATGGGAGACCACCAGGAGAAGTCAGAAGGAGGAGACAAGGGGATGGTGAAAGGGCAGCAGGGCTGCTGGTGGCCAAGTGCTAAAGCAGGACTTTCCTCAGACCCTACCTCCCTCTCATTATAATCTATCTTCCTTTCTTCCTTCCCATCTTCCCTTCTTTTTGTCTTTTCCTTTCTCCTTTCCTGTCCCTTCTTGGATGCTCAAATGCAAAAGGGGAAACATTTCTTGATGCCTCCTGCCTTGTGATCAAATGCCACTTTTGCTAATAGTTTGTTTTGTTAGCACTCTGCCAACAAAAACAGAGCTTGGAAAGGCTGTGCCCGGCCCTCCCGAGTTCTGTTTTCGCTGACAGAGGCACTGCAGGCCGGTCCACTGTTTCCAGGGTGGTCCCATGGGACAGATCTAAGCATCTATTAGATACTCGCAGATTACCTATATCCAATATAGATTATCCATGATTTACAACCATTCATTTAGTGATCATTTGAAGTTACAATGGCACTGAAAAAAGTGCCTTATGATTATTTTTCACACTTACAATCATTCTAGCATCCCCACAGTGATGTGATCAAAATTCAGACACTTGGCAACTGGCATGCATTTATGATGGTTGCGGTGTCCCAGGGTCATGTAATTACCTTTTGAAACTTTCTAACAAGCAAAGTCAATGTGGAAGTCAGGTTCATTTAACAGCCATTTTACTATTTAACAACTCCAGCAAGAAAGGTCGTAAAATAGGGCAAAATTCATTTAAGAATTGTCTTGCTTAGCAACAGAAATGTTGGCCCCAATTGTAGTCATAAATCAACGACTACCCGTACTAACCTTGGGATGCAGGTATATTATGTGCAGAAACCACGGAAAGTAATTATTAATTCATTAAGACATAATACTATATTATACATACTTTTCATTGCCGCTGCGGGGCCCAACAGCACGAACAGTTTTCTGAGTTCTATGTAGGAGAAGAATATCTTCCTGCTCTAGCTCATCATCATCCCAGCGACGACAGCCCATTGCTGAACATATATATTTTACCTAGGACCAGAAGGAAATATTTAATTCAACAGGCTCTCCCTTAGTTGCCAATATTTTTATTAATAAAGTAGAAGTTCTGACAATTCATGTTGTATTCCATTTCTATAATTCAATTCAAAAAGTAAAAATGTATTCCCTAAGTCATACATAAATGGTGGTTCATTTGAAGCAAATTCTAAAATTAAAGCGCACACACACACACACTAGTACATTTGAGATAAAGTATTTTGTGTTTTTAATACAAATCATGTTGGTAGTTACTGAATTACATAAGAAGTGAAAAAATAAAACATGCAATTTGTAATATGCCTGAAACTCGCAAAAGGAAGCCAGCTTTTACAAAGTTTTATAAAACCTTACCAGATAGGTTGGCTGTAAACGATTTCAAAACAAATTTAAAAACCTATAAACATTGTCAAAATTCTGTTGCCAAAGTTGTTATTATTTTACCTTTCCTGAATATGAACTCAGCCCATATGTTGTTCGGGACTTTCCTCCAACCAGAACTACATCATCTCCAAATCTGTAGGATGATTCAAGAAGTGACTCAACAGTGAATGGAACAGCTTCAATGCTCTCTCTATCACGATCCCACTGGAAAAGATCTCCATCCAAGGAGGGAATTATCATTTTATTCCCAAACACCTACAAAATATTAAAATAGAAGTATACATTTTAATAAGGATAAAAAGAATATGATCAGAATACAGAAAGATTTAAAATCAAATGAGATCCAGATCAATAGAAAAATGCCATAATAATGTCTCATAAAGTTATTTAACCAATGCATATCCACCATTGTGCATTGATCCACGTTCCTTTTCAGACTGACTACATTTTATGACATAAGTCATCATTTACTTCACTTGTAGTGTGAAATCAGCTAGATAAACTGACTTCTAAGCTAACTTGTTTATCTGTGCCTATCTCAGCCAAATTATTTCACTATTTTTACCTGCTCTTTTCTCAGTAAACCATCCAAGGATTGAAAATTCAATTTTGATGTAAATTTATGACAATAGTTCTTTTTCTTTTTTCTGGAAAAGACAATGGCTGAGATCTAAGAACTCTGACAAACTATTCTATTTCCTGAAGGGGCTTATAATGTTAAGTGTATGACAATAGATTATAAATGTGCCTGATCACTTCTTTAAAAAGAGATTTAAATAATTTTTGATTTGGTGGAAAATCATAATCAGTAATTTCCCGAGAATAGAAAGTATTGTGAACTCTAATGATATACACAATGTAGGCTATGAGAAAAAGAATGGAACACAAAGACTTTCTTCTTGTGGAAAGGAGGATGATTTGAGGTTGAAACAGTGGTAAATTTTCAACTGGTTGATTACAGTAACAGTTTGTTAACAGAATTTTGGAATTTCAATCTTGTCTTTCTCTTATTATTCACATTTTTTACTACTTTTATATGTTTATATATTTCATTATTGTTTTTTTAACTATTTTATTATAATATGGTTTATAGATTATAGGCTGATAATTTGTAAATAGATTTAGTAGTTTAATAGTTTAAAATTCTTTTGGCCTCTTATGCAAGTGATGGCAAACCAACATTGCTGTATTATATTTTTACATGTTTTCTTTTTAATGTCTTTTTTGTTGTTTTTTAAAATTATTTTGTCCTTTTAAAATATTTTGGTGTTTAGTATTTTAATCTTCTTTGAATAAACTAAAATCCCTCCTCTCCCCAAAAAGTGTTTCTTATACAAAACTGAAATGTGTGTACACGTGGGATTTTCTTGTTGCATTTTCAAAATAGCAGACCCCATGTCTTTCTAGAAATCATATTCAAGGCTAAAATATGTAATTTGAAATACACTTTCAAGGGTAAAATACGTCATTTGTGGGCCTGTTATTCAAAAATAGAATTTATAAGCCCCTATATGATATAGAATAGTTTGTCAGAGTTCTTAGATCTCAGCCATTGTCTTTTCCAGAAAAAAGAAAAAGAACTAATTTGCTGCTCTTAGATAAGAGGTCCATTGCATTTTGGATCAAAGACAAGGAAATGTCTTGCTCTAAAAGATAAAAAAGCCACATGTAATTTCAGTAATACATGGAACAAAATCTGGCAGAAGTATGTACATGAATCATAAGAGATAGAGGAACTGGAAGATATATTATTAACATGCAACAATTTATAGATACTAAATTTCATCCTAGACAAGAGCAGGAATAATGAAAAAAGCAATAGAATTCCAAGGATAGATAATTATAAAATGATTTGTGATTCACATATGTGCATGGGACCACCTCATTTACCTCATGAAAAAATTCTAACATGGCACAGAAGCAACAGTCTGAATGAAATATGAAACATCTAAATAATTGAAACTTGGGAAAGGAATGTTTTAAGTTAAATAATTAATTTAACAATTGTTAGGGAAAGCATGTTAAAAAAAGGTCAGAAGTGTGTAAAAAGGTAGATAAAAAATAATTATCCACTTTAATACATGCCAGCAATATTCACAATGGTTCCATTGTATGTGCATATAGCTCTTTACTGAAATTACTGATGTCTTAAGAAATGAACATGCTACAAAATAAGTATCTCTACAGGTAAACCTTAAATTACAATCACTCATCCAGCAGCTGTTCAAGGTTACAGAACTGTATGAAGGGGATTTATGAGGGGTCTCATATATTACAAAGAGCTTCAGAAGTGATTGCAGGTGTTGTGATGTTCCTTGCTGGCTTTCCACAAACATAGTCAATGGGAAAGCTAGTGTGAACTTAGAAACGGTCAAGCAACTGCCACTTTTTCACCCACTTGCCTGGGACTCTGCCTCTTCCTGCTTAATAACCCAAGTGACCTTGGGGTTATGATGGCAACCAAGATTGCATTGCTAAGTGATGCAGTCACATGACATCATATTTTACCACTCTGCAGCTTAGCAACAAAAATTCTGATACCAATTAACTAAACACAAAGAAGCCAGATCACTCTATCAATGTTTAAAAATAAGTAAGGTTAGAACCACTAAAGAAGTAAAATGGCAGAGGTCAAGAAAGAAATCTGAAGTTTTAGTTCAAGACAAAATAACTTTATACTGCATAAATGTTAAGATTACTTCTAAAACTGAGTTAAGATTATCATTAAGGATGTTAAGTAAAGTTAAGATTATCATTAAATATTAGGATATCTAAGCATATCCTGCTTGTAAGTATTTTTAACCCTTTCAAATATTTCTTAACAAAAACAAGCAGATTAGATATCATGGCATTCACCTCGATGTCCAACACATACACAAAGTGTAACATTATGTTTCCACAATCACTCCAATAAAGTTTTGAAAGAACTCCAAATTGGCAATATAAATGGTTTCTGAGAATGTTTGTTGTAAAAGAAATAGTTACAATTGGTCATACTCTGAAAATGAATTCTTGAAAATTTAGATTAAGAATTGAAGGGATTACACTGTTACTCCTGATTAATATAAATTTGTATTACAGATTCTAATGTATAAATTCTAAAAGAAAAAAAGGGATTCTAGACTTCATTATTTAACAAGACAAATAATTCATTTGCATGATCATTTGTAATTTCTCTCACGCATGGTAGCAAGAAGTGTACATAAAGTGATGAAATCATTGTAAATCCAAAAAGACTAAAAATATGGAAATATTCTCATTGAAAGAATAAGGAGATTCAAATTCAATTACACTAAGGAATCAGCAAGGACATGTGACTAGTTATGGAAATGACATTATCCTCTTTCCATTTGTCCTTAAACATTACCTCATCTCCTATTGCAAGCATGAATCATTTGTAGTTATCCTAATCCATGGAATTTAAGTTGTGTTAAAATTCTTACATATATTAACTTATTCAATGTCAATAAAAGGAAAATTCATAATTAATATTAGTATCAAATTATACAAAGTGAGTATCTTCAAGTTTGCCAGATGATCTCCACAAAAAAAGCAATACTTATATTTCATAGAACTGGGGCTTGTAATTTAAAAGTTTGTTAAAACATATACCTATCTAACAAGCATTTGCAAACTGTCAAGAAAGTTGGAGCAGATTAGATAGATTTACAGCAATTAGAACTTGCTTAAGCAATCTAATTCACTGTTAATTTTCACTTTTTTCTTTATATACTGTGAATCCACAAACCTGCAGGTGTGGATTTACCGAAGTTTGTAGAGGAAAACTGAAGTCTACTTAAAGATAGTTGGAGGGCAGAAAATATAGAAGATGTTTCAGCAATTCAATAGAGTACAATGGAGAAAAGCATTAGCATTTTTGGTGAAAGTGCATTACAGGTATTCCTTGCTTAACAACGACTTTTCAGTGATCATCCAAACTTATGAATAACCTGAAAAAATAACTTTACAATCAATTTACAACATTCACAGCATCCCTCAGTGATGCAATCACCATCATAATCAATACGTGTTGTCATGCATCTGACCATTTTTTTCCCCTTCCCATCCTCCACTTGAAGACAGAAAGACTGGAGAGAAAGGGATTGTCAGGGAATAAACTGTTGCTCTGTTGCACATTGAAAACAATGGGAATGTTGGAAGACCAGAACTAGGAGCTGCAGGCACATTGCAGAAACAACCTACATTACTCTCTTGACATCATTTCCACTCCAATCTCTGCTCTATGAGAGGGGGAAACAAGCAATTTTTGTAGGTAATCTCTCCTATGCCTGATCCTGATCAAAGGGATTGCTTACAGAAATTGTTTCCTCCCCTTGTACCTCTCACGCAATTCTGCACACTTTATCAGATTTCCAATCAAGAATCTTTAGGAATGAGATCTATGTTCCCAGCATTCCTGGTACTTCCAACTAGCACAGAAGTGACGAAATATCTCAGTGTAATTAACACTCCCTATAAATTCTAAAAACCAGTGATTAAACACACTAATCTTACCTCTGGTTTACTAAGACTAGATGAAACAAGAGAACCTGATCCCACGTCCAGATCCCACTGTTTTCTACCACTGTTTTCTGGATCTAAAGCAGCAATCCGTCCATCCAAAGTACTTATAATTATTAATGATCTGCAAATAAAAAATATGTTCATAAGAACAAAAAAAATCCAAGATATACCTAGTAACAATCTGTAACCAATTTTTCAAATTATTAAGCTGTTTTTTCCCAGCTTTATTGCCGTTTTCTTAACAACTTTTTCTTTCCCTTAAAAAATAATTAAAAGTATTGCCTAAAAATATTGACAATTATATAAGTTAATTTGAGATCATTTTGTAACTTCAAATGCCTACATGCAATTATGTAAAGCTACAAATTGGATGTGTATTTTCCTAATGGGCATTTTTTCTTCCTAGTGCTTCCTAGTGCCTTAAATCACATAAAAATATTTAATTATGCAAATTAAATGTTAATGTTATTCTGTGCTTTCTGTTAGTTTACACTACCCAAGGTTTATTTCCTAGAAAGCAACTTCCAATTGTTTAGAATTAATGGTAGTTTATTTATTTAGCATTTCATTAATCATACCATAAGAAAATTTATTTGAACAATTATAAGACAATCCTAATCATATTGTTTCCAAGGATAAAATATTCAGAGCAAGAATCAAGATTTGTGCATTATTGATAAAATACACCTCAGTATATGGTACAGTGGAGCATTCATAATTTAATTTCAAATAAATCTGCTAGACTTTATGACTGAACTTCAATAGACGGGCTATGTGCAGTATGTTAAATCAAATGAAGGAAACAGTTTATGCCTTGCTGAATTTAAACCAGGACTAATAATTGGCCCCAGAACCATTCTTTGCTTCAGATTCAATAGAGAAGAATGTTTTAGAATGAGCAGGAACGATAATAAATTTAATGAGTCTGTTTGGGATCATTATACAGGTACAGATAATTCTTGACTCACTACTGGTCAGTTAACAAGTTAACTTTTGTCTGAAATTACAATTAGGTCAGAACAGACCCATAAAGCACTTCTGGCTGTTGTAGAATGTCATGCTGCATTTCAGATGCTTGGCAACTGACTTGCCCTTATGACCAGTTGTGGTGGTCACATGACTATGATTTGCAATGTTTTTGTCAGTTTTTGACATTTTTCCAGCAGAAAAGTCAATTCGAGGAATGGGTTTGCACTTACGACCTTGTTCATTTAATGACCACGGTGATTCATTTAAAGACCACTGCAAAAGAAGTAAAATCAGGTTTGTTCATATGGGTGCACTGACTTATGATGATAATGGCTTACGACCCCAAATCCAGTTCCAATTGTGGTAATGAATCAATCACTACTTATAAGATTTTTTATGAACCATTTGTTCAGTGACCAAAGTTACAACAGTGCACAAAAAAAGTACTTATGATAGATCCTCACACAATTATGACCACTTCAGCATTTCCAGTTACATGATCAAAATTTGGGCATTTGATGAGCTACCTGCAGTTATGATAGTTGCAGTATCTCAGTCATGTTCTCCTTCCCTGAGCAAACGGTCTCCTCTTCAACTCTCACCCCAACCTATTTCCTCTCCCTACCCGTCTTTTTTGTCACCTGTATAGTTTGGCCAAGATGAAGCCACTGCTGTATTCCACCCAGCTGCCAGCCCCAGCAGACCTTGCCCCCCTTTTACTCCTTAGCACGTCTTTCTCCCCCTTTGCATCTGCTTCCCCTTCTCTCCGCTGGGTCCATTGTCAGTGATGGACTCACCTCTGACTTTCATCCACTTCCCCAACAGCTGGGCTCCTGATAAGCCCAACCCACATTAGCAGTCTCAGCCTACTCCACCTAGAATCATGGAAAGTACTCCGTGGAGTGGTGGGCACCAAGGAGAGGAGATAGTAGCAAGCTCAGTATAGATTAGACATGATACTGAGGACAAGGAAGAAGACAATGACAGCTGCACATAAGAAGTCAAGGAGGAAGCTATGTTGGGGACAGTGGTGGTAGCAGATAGATTACAGCAGAATATAGTGGCATCTTCATCTCACCTGTGCTGTGCAGGATGGCCAAAAGAGAAGAAATGGGGGGAATTAGGAGGGTGTAGGAAGTTGAAGCAGAGGTAGTTTGCAAAGGACAAGAGAAGGAGGTCAGCCTCTTTTGGCTCATGATCTCCTGAAAGTGTTCCCTATCTTGGAAGAACTGAGGCTCAGGGCTTGGAAAGACCAAGCCGGAAATGGCTTGAATTGGGGTGGAAGGTGTTAAATGTTTGCAACCTTCCTAGCCAACTTCCCATTAGCAAAGTCAATGGGAAAGATGGCAGGAAGTCACAAATCACAATCACAGGTGGTCCTCACCTAATGACAGAATTGGCCCTGTTTAATAACTGTACCTGGGATTACCATTGCTAAGTCATGTGGTTATGTGATGCTTCACTTAACTATCACTTCACTGATGGAAACTCCAGTTCCAATTAGGGTGTCTAGTCAAGGTCTACTTGTAGCAGTTTCTTCCTGAATCACACAACTACTTTAAATAAATTTTCACTGTAGCTACACAATCCTATAAACTAACATGGCTCCTTTAGTAATATAACAGTGCTGCATTTGTTTGCATCCATGTGTTCCAAATCATTACCCTACCAATAAAATCTGAAACACTGCACAGTCCTAGTTGGCAATTTAAGGCCTCAGGCAAACAGAAAGACTAGGGGTCAGCTTCCAGAACAGGGCAAATCAGGTTGTATAATACACTATAAATATTATCTTTTTCTGTAAGTCAGTAAACATGTTACAGATAGTCCTTGACTTCATAGTGAAAATCAGAATGTTGGTTGTAAGCCATTGCAACCTTAAGTCAAGGCATCACATAATCAATTTGATTTTACAACCTTTTTTGAATGTTGTAGAACAGGTCACTGCAGTCGTTAAGCGAATCATGTAATCAGGAAGCAAATTCAGCATATACAATGATCATTTTTTCCTGTTTTCTGCCGGAAAACAGCTAAAAAGTTGCAAATCAGTTATGTGACCATAGAATGCTGCAATTGTAATGGCGAGCCTGCTGCCAAGCACCAGAAATATGATCACATGATCAAGGTAAGATGTGGGTATGTTGTGGCAATCATGACTTTCAGGAAGGGTCATAAGTAGCTTTTTTGAAGTCCATTGTTAACGCTGAATGTTCATTAAGTGATTGGCAGTAAGTCAAGAACTACCTATTTTTAAGATGAGTCAGTTGTTAGATTCTGTAGCAAAGACAAGAAAAGAAGACGATAACATAATGAGTCTGTTCATGTGCTTCTCTCAGTGACAAGCAGTTCCAACGGATATTATTTGAATGACAGCAATTCATAGGACCTAACTGACGTATATATTACTGAGAATATCCATATCAATTATCAAAATCCGAGATGTGCCTTTTGGCCATAACTTTATCTGCCCAATATAAGTCCACCAGAGTTTGTAAAAAAGGCAGATACTAGTAATCAACTAACAACCTCAATTGGGAACAGAATTTCCATTGCTAAGCAAAGTGATTAGAGTTGTGTTTGACTTTAATATCTTTTTGTCACAGTGAAGTGAATCACTGCATTTGTTAAGTTAGTAACATAGGTGTTAAGTGAATCTGGTTTCCTCGTTGATTTTGCTTATCAGAAGATCACAAAAAGTGATCTTATGACCTCAGGATCCTGCAACCGTCATAAATATGGGTCAGTAGCCAAGCATCTAAATTTTGATCATGTCACCATGGGGATGCTCCAATGGTCATAAGTATGAAAAATAGTCATGAGTCACTTTTTTCAATACTGTTGTAACTTTAAACAGTCACTAAATAAGTGTTATAAATCAAGGGCTACCTGTACAGCATCAATGGCATGATTCTAATATGAAGCACATATTCATAATAGCCGTATCTAATTATTTGTTTGTTTTTTGTTTGTTTTTTTATTTATATGCCGCCCTTCTCCAGAGACTCAGGAGACTCATAATTACTTTGTATTCATTTTTCAAATTTCACTATAGCCACCTCCCAAAATTTGTGTGTGTGTCTATTTGTCACTTAATTTTTTTCTTTTAAAGCTGTAAAAATGCTTTCTAGAAAACCTGTTTTGAACTGGCAAATAATTCTCTCAAAGGCATCATATGATGTAATATTCTGATCAGAATGTCACATAATGCATGAACAGATGACAAACTAATCGCTAAGGTAGGCATTTTGAACACTACGTGGAGAAAATGAATTTGAAGAATTTGAAAAAAGAGGCAGCCTGACTTCTGAATCATTGTGATGTGAACTACCCCTTCATTGAGCAGCATACCTATTTAATAAATTATTATGGTTCATCACATAGTCAGTCAGATGTTCAAACTGGATTTGACAGTGTTGTCCACTTATTGAGTACAGGTAGTCTTCAACTTACGATCACAATTGAGACTAAAATTTCTGTTTCTAAGTGAAACATTTGTTAAGTGAATTTTGCCTCATTTTACCACCTTTCTTGCCATGTTATTAAGTGAATTGCTGCAATTGTAATTGCAATTAGTAACACAGCTGTTAAATGAATCTGGCTTCTTCATTGACCATGCTTGTCAGAAGGTTGCAAAAGGTAGTTTACATGACACTGGGACAAAGTAATCATCATAAATATTAGTCAGTTGCTAAGTGTCTGGATTTTGATCATGTGATCATGAATTCTGCAACGGTTGTAAGTGTGAAAAATGGTCATAACTCACTTTTTTCAGTGCTATTGTAACTTTGAATGGTCACTAAATAAACTAAAGTCAAGGACTACCTGTACTTCCCAAGGATCTGGGATTGACAGATGAGAATGTTTGATAATTTTAAAGGTATCATCGCAGGATGTATGCTGTTCCAAGTAAAGCTTTTATAACTGATTGATGGTGATTTTATCAATGCCAATAGTGTTCAAGTTGTGCTCCCATTGTATTGGGATTGCACACAATGCACCTATTACTACAGTACTGGTACCGCCTTTGCTTTTTTTTTGCCATGATTTTATTTCTATTTGAAGGTCTTTGTATTTTGTTATCTTCTCTAATTCATTCTACTCTGAGATATGTGTTAGTGTGAGCTGCCTTGTCACTGGGCAGCATACAAGTTTAATAAATTATTATGGATCACAGAATGTGTCAAAAAATGAAGCATTGGAAGAAGAAAACTAGGAAACTGGGTTAAACAAAAATAAAACAGGAAAGGTTCTGAAAATATACCATAGATGGGAGGACAAGAGAGGAAGCAATGTAAGTAGTTATACAGGTAGTACTTGACTTACAACCATAACTGAACCTGGAATTACAATTTTTTGTGGCATTTGGTACGTGAACATCATGATTACTGATAGTAGCAATTGTTAAGCAAATCCATTGTACCCAATGAGCAAATTGCAGTACATGACCATGTGATGCTGCAAATGGCTGTAGGAATCTTAAATGTGACCATGGGATGCAAATATATTCGTGTGTGGCTGTTAAAACTTTGGAACTTGGTTATATGTATCTTGGATCTGTTGTTAGTTTGAATAGTCACTAAAGGACCCATTGTTAAGGACTATTGGTATGAACATTTTTTAAAGAGTGACGACTGCGCATACATGTTCACAACATTTTTTGAATATACAGTATTGCAAATATCAATGTGAGGCAGAAGATCAAGACCAGAGAAAATGTAGTAGTTGAAAAGTTTTACAGTTTTCTGCAACTCTATCGAAGTGAATTTTTCTAATACTATTAACAGAAAGAGGGAATTCTGTACTGAAATCCATGAGGTATATGGTGCCTGACATGCAAACTCTAAATACATGAAAACCATACACAACAAAATGTAACTAAACTGAGAAATTACCAATCTCTGCTAAGGACTACAATCAACATAATAGTGATGTCAGCTGAAATACACTTTACCTCTAGAAAGAATATCGTACTGTATTCTTACATTATTAGTTCACATCAAAGTTATTTTAAATATTTTATTTTTCTCCAAAGGCAGCAGTTTTGAAAAATATGGAAAACAATTAATAGGTCATCTCTAATTAGAAAATAATAGGAGGTAATACATTTAGTTTAATTATATCAAAATATTTCTCAGCCTGTGAATTTTGTTAAAAATTTTATTTAGGAAAGCCATTTAACAAAACTATTGTTCCATGGAATTATATTTTTAAATGTTCCCAAAAATAAGCTTTTGGCAACTTAGAAAAGTCTACATTTTAGCTTCACAGTCCCAGTCAGCATGGCAAATGACAACAGATTTTGAAGCTAGCAGACAGAGCTTTGAATTTTTAAAAATTCTGATACCTTCAGAGAGATTTGATAAAGAATTACTACCAGTTGACTTTTCTGAGCTCAGTGAAACAATATTCTGTTTCAATAAGATGATTTACTAAAGACTGTTTCAGTTCTTGCAGAGAGCAGCACAAATAAGCATAAAATGCATTTTTAATGTTAAACTATCCTTTTAATAGTTCTTGCTCCAAAATAAATTTTCACAGGATAGTAAGAATAGATCCTGTTTGGATCCAGTGTCTTGTATAACAGATACAGATC
Organism: Stegonotus admiraltiensis; assembly: GCA_032468215.1. Lineage (NCBI taxonomy): Eukaryota > Metazoa > Chordata > Lepidosauria > Squamata > Colubridae > Stegonotus > Stegonotus admiraltiensis. The sequence continues at coordinate 137,989 of JANHZT010009743.1, read as the reverse complement.
CTTTCATCTAAATTGGCACTTTAGGGAGGGAGGGAAGGAGGGAAGGAAATTATAAAATCTCAGGAAACGGGAAAATTCATTCACTGCAAATCACAAGCTTGTAATTATGCCCCACAGCACTTTTCTACCTGCTAGCCTGTATATCCAAAAAGCTGACAAATAGAAAGAAAAATACTCAGTTTGAAGTATAGGAAAGCAGTTATTGTAAGTAAAAAGTAAATGTAGATTAAAACAGCAAATAAAAATGCATTCCATTCCAATTTTCTCTATGTATAGACAAAATACTGTGGAAGAAATAGCTATATTAGTGACCCTATATGAGTGTTAAATGGTTTAAGGAGCAGCTCATAGGGCAATTTATTTACTGCAAATCCTGTACTCGGATGCTAGCGTTGGGCATCATGCAAAGCATTTGTGTATCTAGAGAAAGACCCTGATTCTCCAAAAATATTGATTGTTGGCAACACCTCCCACCTCTGAGCCCACATGACAGCTTCCGGGTTTGAGATTTTGAGAATTAATAGATTCGGCATTAGAAAGCAACTGGTTGGGAAAGGCGGGCTAGAGGGAGCCGCAGAACAAAATACAGCATCCTATAAAACAGGAGTCTCCAGCCTTGGCCATTTTAAGACTTGTGGACTTCAACTCCCAGAATTCCTCAGCCAGCTAAACTGGCTAAGCTAAACCAGCTAAGCGGTCTAAGGAAT
>JANHZT010009743.1:118989-132002 GCA_032468215.1 Stegonotus admiraltiensis | reverse complement strand
ACATTGTGTTTGTTTCATTCCAACTCCATTGTGGTGGTGTATAGAGCCAAAGATGTTAGAATTGTGTCGATGTCCCAGTATTTCTGGACCTGACTGTAGGTCGTCCTTGACTTAAAACCGGTTGCTTAGTGACTGTTCGAAGTTAACAACTGACCTGAATTATGACCAGATTCAGAGTTCTGATGTATGCATGGATTCAATTGTAGTCTTCTGACTAGATTTTGGACACTCATCAAATCATAGCCCCATTTACAGCCGTTTACAGTGTCCTGCGGTCATGTTGACTTTTTTACAATAATTTTGCTGAAATCCAGCACTTCCTGTTTTCAGAAAAACTGCATCTAGACTGCTGTGGCTGTTTAGTAATCCCAAAAAGAAAATCGGATCAATGATATTGCCAACCCATTTTATGAAACTTATGGCATACAATGGTAATGGTCAGGCTGCCATTAATGTATATCATGTTGAGAACTACCTATTCATTCACATTTATGTAAACTTTGAGGCAGTATAATGTGATGGCTGTCATTATAGTAACTTACAGGATTGTTGGAGAATTTTTTTCATTTCAAAAATTTTAAGTAAGAATATTAGATCAGATACGTTAAAAGTTCTGGCCATTATAGTATCTCTGCTGCCACATTGTGATCCAAGTGCTCAGGTGTTCAGGTTGCGATTACAGTGTTGCAAGGAACTATTGGTCACATGACCGTCATTTGCATCCTTCTGTACTGGTTTCCCACACTAAGTCAATGGTGAAGCTACAGTAAAGGTTGCAAGTTGCTTGCAGCACCCCCCTCCTCTGCCTGCATATGGCCTGTGCCAGTCTTCCCAGGCTCTCCCCCAGTCTCCCATGACTTGTGCATGATCTGCTCCAGCCTTCTCAGATCCTCTCCTGATTATGCAGCCTGCACAGGCCCTTCTCTGACCTCCCCCCGCCTATGGCACCAAGATGCTCCTTACCTGGAACTCCCAATGATGTGGACATATGACATCACATTTTACAACTGCATGTTAACAATGGCAATGCTAGGCCTAATTGCTATTATATCTCAAGCACTATCTGTAGTATGAATTTACAGGAATAGAAGGCCCAGATAGCCAACCTCCTGATAAAATATTTGATTATATTGATTTTGACAAAATGTTGCATTGATAATTGAAAAAACATTTCTAAGTATAAGAAAAAAGTTTATTTCAGATTTTTTCAGTGGTTTCTGAAATTAAATAATAATTTCCACTTATGTTGTCTTTATGATTACATTAGATAAGTTTCCCCATTATTGTTTTATTTGTTTAACAATGGATCCCATATAACACTCAGCAATAGAATAAAATTAACAGAAAAAGGAAAGAGGAAACCAGATACGTGCACAGACCACTCCAGATCTCAAAGACCTACCAAAATAGAGCTATTTTGAGGTTCTTCCTAACGATAAGACGTGGGGCCAATTACAATGTGAGATAGGGACATCAGAGGGCAAACACCAGGAATCTTGTCTAAAAGTTCTTTTAGAGAGAACTGGGGAGGTAGATAAGAAAGAAATGGCTCCTTAAGGAATCAAAGGAGAAGAATAACCTGAAGCAAGCAAAGGAGATTGGACCTGAGCCCACAAAAATCCTCAATTCCATCTACAGCTACTAGGCATGGTGGATTCTACCTAGTGCCTGACAGTTCAACTGAGAAGGACGTGTGTGTGTGTGTGTGTGTGTGTGTGAGAGAGAGAGAGAGAGAGAGACAGAGACAGGCAGACAGACAGACAGACACACACACACACACACACACACGACAGGGGAGGAAGAGGGAGAGAGAGACAGAGGAAATGTACGTTATAACCCTTGCTGCTCTTTTAAATTCAGCAGGTCTCTTTGTATCTCAAAGAACCTGATACTGCCTCAGTATTTGTTTGAAAGTGTTATGTATGCTCCTCATTATTCTAGCTGTTGACCAGGGCATCTTGTCTAATGTAGCCAATATAGTAGGATATAAATAAATGAAGTCTGGTACTGAACATTTTTAAATGGAGACCTTTGAGCAGAGATCTATTAGTATGGATTGTTGTTAATGGTTTAAATCTTTAGTAAATCTAGTAATTTTTCTCCTACAGCTGAGAGAGTCAGAAAAGAGAATCTCAACATAGTTTGTATACCTACCTCTTTTCAGGTAAATTCTTCCTTTTAACAGATCACTTGCAGTTCTCATCTTGGAAATTCCAGTTCAGATTTGTAAGTTACATTGAATTCATGGAGACTGAATTTTGAGCAGACCTAAGATCTAAATCTTGCCTAGCCATCCAATCCACTTTCTGTCTTTGTCCTTAGCTCTCTCTGTTGCTTACACACTCTTAGTACATTCCCATTCTCCTTAACCTTATTGCATCTGCAGTGGGTCAGAAAGGAAAATTTGTGGAGTACTGAAAAGAAAGGGAAATCCCAAAGTTGGAGGCCCTAGTCAAACTTAATTGAAAATATTAAGAGAGGCTGCTGGACTCTTGGATCAGCATTTACTATCTCAGTCTCCCAAACTCAAACCTCAAATGGATCACACACAGATCAATCAATCTATATCAATGGTGTCAAACTTGATCGCATCATGTGACTTTTTGCCTTTGCGGAGCCAGGGTGGGTGTGGCCTGTACATGATGCATCCGGCCCACAGGCCGCCAGTTTGACACCCTATGTGGATGGGTCTTTGAAGGACTTCAAATTTAGGAGAAGTTGGAGATTATTGAATGTAATTGCCCCAGCAATTTCTTTATGGAAACTAGTGCATATGTGTGTTCCCATGCCTATATATGCAGTTTTATTGTCTTTGATTCTATGAGTGAATCTCTTTATTGGCTGTAGACTATGACAAGATACATACAACAAAAAATAGGAATAAAAATAAGATGTTCGAAACACATATCAATATGGAGAAATAATATTGCCTTTTATTTCCCTGTAGGCACGGCAGTTGATTCTGCAGAATGGCTTAACCTTAAGTGACTTAGACAGACATCCTGAGGTAGGTTGGTTGGGTATTCGTAGATTCTTTGTTCCATTGTCCAATTCTCAGTTAATGCTTTTTGGTGATTTTAGTGTGGATTTAATCATCAACACGAAGGAAAGAAAATAGAGTATTTAAAACCTTGGCTCTGTGTCAGAACAAAACTAATTCAAAGGTGACTTGTTTTCCCTCACCCCATAGCTCAACCAACATTTACAACTTTGTACATAAATATCTTTTGGGAGTACATTATGTCCCTAATGGCTTTAATTCAGCCACAATTTATTCAAAGATTTTCATAAATGGATAATTCCAAACATTCGGAATATAATTTAACAACACGATATATTTGATCCCTATTTTTTTTTCAAAAAATCTGGTTCATTGTAATAGTCATATTCAACCAATAAGGAATTACCAATAAATAATGTGTGTATGTGAATGCACATACTTTCTCTATATATCAGCCTTGATATCATATTCTTTTTTACATCAGTTCTATGCCACAGATTTATAGATATTATAGTCCTAATGTCTCCTTTGATCTGCTTAATATTATTTTCACCAATCCTCTGGAATTACACCACTTTGCCAATATTTATTAAACAATGTTGCCAGTTCTTTCACCACAGCCTGGCCATCATGATTTAAGATCTTTGAGGTTATCTTATCTAAGACAGCTCTCTGATTGGTTTTAAGGCTTCTAATCACCATTTTTATTTCTTCAATTGTAATTTCATCAGTATTTACCTGAAGTGCTTATAGAGCACACTCTTCATTAAAATTGTATATAGAGAGCGGGTTTGGCTGATTAAGAGTTTCCTGGAAGTGCCCAACCCATCTTCTGTTTTGCACATCTTGGATGACCAGAAGCTGACCAAAAATTGAACAGTAAATAAATTCTAAATCTTCATATCTTCAGAAACATCATTTCCAGTAGATGATTTAATATGAATGTAATAGAAGCATGGATGGTTTGCTAGTTATAGTTAAAGTTATAGTGAATGTTGGCATAAACTAAACAGATGTTGTTAAAAAAAACCCTAATATTTTATTTACTTTGTGTATTACTACTAACTTTTTTTATGCTTTGCTAATGTTACTTCAAAAGGGAATAGTGTGATGAATATATCTGTTTCTATGTTAATGAGTTAAAGTACTTGGAGGATAGTCTTTCCTTAGTTTATGTATTGGAGTGGTCATTTTAATTGGGATGCCCTCTAGACATGTATTTCCCAAAATTGCCCTTTGGTTCTGTTGGCTGGATATTATAGGAGTTTTAGTCACAGCATATGATAGGATGGATAAGGTCATCATGGATGTCAATGCTTTCCAACTAGATATGTACCAATGAATGTACCAGACATATACCAATAAAACAATTTTACAATGTATCTTTGTAAAAAAAAAAAAAACCTTCCCGGGGAGATTCCCTGGAACCTATTATTTTCATTTTAGAACCATATAAAGAAGTCTTCCTAACTCCCTGCTCTTTAAATATCAAGTCTTTTAATCTATCTTATTTCTCATATTGTTGCCTGCCATAATATGTCTGCTTTTACCATTCCTCTTAGAAGTTCTTGAGCCTGATTCTCAATTGGCATAGCTAATACTCTAGAACTACTTTCTTTTAGGCCTGGCAAATCATTCAACAAGATTATGCCTGGCTACTATGTGTTTCTATTTTCTTTTATATTGTGTATTTTGTGTTTTTTAGGTTTTTTTAAAATTTAAGCCGCCTAGTCATTTGAAAGTAAGATGGGCAGCTATATAGAATGAATAAACTTATTGATCAACTGATTGATTGAATGACATCTGCAGCCAGAAGACTTTTAAAGCAGCCACTTGCTTTTTTTTTTAATCTTTGACAAGCAGATCTAAAGGGCTGCCTTACTGAAAGATCTGCAAAGATCTTATAGTAGAAGTGTTTTGTGGGTGTATTACAAATTGGTTTTTTTTTGTTTGTGTGTGTAGTTGAATGTTGCAATTGATGGAGCTGATGAAGTTGACTCGGATCTCAGTCTTATCAAAGGAGGAGGGTAAGAATGATTTCTATTTCTGTATTCATTGATAAAAGTACAAGACAGATAAGTAGATATCATCAACTAGATAAAATCTCAGTAGATCTCCAGGAGTATATATTGGTTTTGATCTTAAGGATAAAATTTGTAGCTTTATAAATTAAATGTCTCATTATTAAATTGCTGAAGGTACACTGTAACATTTGCTTGAGGAATATATAGAGTATATATTTAAAGTTGGGAAATATTAATGGAAGGGCTGAATGTTCTACTGCTGAGTGTAGCTCTTACTGGATTATTGACCAAATCTTTTCTGAAATGAGGCAGACATCAAAACCAATGGATTCCAGTGTGTGTTGACATTGTATGATTACAACCCTTTCCTGCATATTTAGAAATAAGACAAATAGTTGGAAAATGCAACCTAGTTTTGCCACCTCCCAATAAAACTTCTGCAAATATCAGTGTTTTTGTTCTGATGTTTACAAACAAAGTTCTAAAATAACATCTATAAAATAGCAGCAATTTGAAGCATTTCTTTCAGCTGCTATGGGACGGAAAGTAGCATTAAAGGTTATTTTGCTTTAAAACGAGAAAAGATTTACAGAAATATTTGCATGGATTTTATTTTATGAAGATAACTATCTCACACAATTTTCAGTGTTCATCTTTAAAAATTAAGAATTAGAATAAATGTAGGAAAAAGGTCACATATTACAGAAATATGTGTCACATGTGCACAGCTCAGTAACTCCTATTGACTTCAGCAGAATTTAAGTGGAAACATGCTTATGTTTGTAAGTATTATCTTTTCTTTTACTGAGGTCACCTATTTGGATGAGGCATGTTTGTGTACTAATCCTGTTATACATGCAATCTATTCTTATTTGGTTACAGCGATGATGATTTCTTTTTTTGTGAATTCTATGATGAATTAATATGACTTGTGGATAAAGGAAAATAAAATATGCTTGGATTTAAATTTAGTTTTAACCTACTGATTAGTTTGTGCGGGCTTGCAAGCTGTTCTTTTATTCTTCAGGGGTTGCCTGACGCAGGAGAAGATAGTGGCTGGTTGTGCAAAAAGCTTCATAGTTATTGCTGATTACAGGTAAACTGATTTAGCGCTCCTTGTTGTGGTTTCCCCTTTAAGAAGCTGCAGAAAGGGATGTATTATTCATAACAATTTTCATATTAATTTATATCAGAATGATATATCCAGTCTAGTTTTACTTAAGCTGTTGTGGGTTGAAATGTTGCATTATGTCATGTCCCCATGTATGACGTTTTAACAGAATTTGGATCAGTAGTGGGTTCCACTTACCTTTGCTACTGGTTCGGAACTGTTGAGCGCATGTGTGCTCGCTTTGCTCGCCCATGGCACATGTGCATGATGATGTCCGGGTAGGTGGGCGGAGCCTCCCGCCGCTGCCACGAACCGGGGCGAACTGGTAGAAACCCACCACTGATTTGGATGTAAAATTATCTTATTTTTATGTAGGGTATATCTTATGTGGTATTTTTACTTTCTATAACCACCCTGAAAATATTCCTGAGAATAATTCACACAAGAATATAGAACAAAATTGAAGAGCATCTAAGTAACACACAATTTGGTTTCAGAAACAATCTTGATACACAAGATGCCCTATTTAGCATTCAAGTTCTTGTACAGCATTGTAGAGAGTGTTTACATGTGCTTCATTGATTTTGAAAAAGCATTTGATAAAATAAGACACAACAAACCATTACAAGTGGATTGAAACAAGTGAGACTAGATGACACAGACATCTGAATCATAAAGAATCTATATTGGCATTAGGTAGCAAATGTGAGATTAGGCCAAAAATATTCAGATGATGCAGAAGTACAAAGAGGGGTCAGACAGGGCTGTATTCTGTCTCTGCTGTTGTTTAATATCTACTCTGAGTCAATTTTCAATGAAGCATTGGAAAACATCAAATCTGGCCTCAAAGTAAATAGTGTTTGGATCAACAATTTAAGATATGCTGATGATACAGTTCTGCTCACCAGTAAGCATGAACACCTCCAGCTCCTCATCAACAGTCACAGAAATATCTGAAAAATACTGCTTGAAGCTTAATACCTCAAAAACCAAGATCATGGTCATCAGCAAACAACTCATTAATTTATCACCGATAAATTTGGAAGGAATACCACTAGAAAAAGTTGAAAGGATCACGTACCTTGGTTCTAATTTACATGAAAGCTGTGACATGACCACTGACGTAAAGACAAGGATAGAGAAAGCTTGAACAGCATTCTTCAAAATGCTTCTTCTGCAGTCATGACATGAGCCTAAGACTGAAAATGAAGCTTTTCAGATGTTACATCTTTTCTATCCTGCTCTATGGAGTAGAGAGTTGGTCTCTTAACAGAAAACCACTTGAAGAGACTAGAAGCATTTTAAATGTGGATTTACAGATGGCTGTTACGTATAAGATGGATTGACAAAATCAGAAATGAGGTGGTGATAAGCCGCCTGAGAAAGCCAAGGGAAATAATAAAAACCATTAAAAAGCGAAAGTTAGAATATTTTGGACATGTGATGCGACACCCGGATTACTTCACTTAATCCTTCAAGGAAAGATTGAAGGCAAGCGTGGTCCAGGCAGAACATCATGGCTTCAAAATCTAAGGGACTGGTTTGGACAAAACTCAGCAGCACTTTTTCGTGCGGCTGCTGATAAAAATAGGATCGCCAACATGATCGCCAACGTCCGATGACTGATATGGCACAAGAAGAAGAAGAACCACCACCAGGTGGCAATACTCCATTGGTTTTCTTCTCAGTTAGGCCATGTCAGACATGTCTGGATACATACATCTGAACTGGTCCCTATCTAGGATGAAGCCAGTCACATCCTCTTTCCTGGTGGTCTCTAAAAATACCTGAGATTACGTGTAACTCCACAAATACATGTATATATTATATCTCATTTACAGATAGTTACTCGAGTTATAACCACAATTGGACTGGAAAATTGCTAAGCAGTGCAGTTATTAAGCAAGGCATCACATAACTGGATCCAATTTTTTTGTCTTGATCATTAAGTGAGACATCAAGTGACTGTGACTTGCAACCTTCCCTTTCGGCTTCCCCATTGAGTTTGCTTGTTGGAAGCTGTCTGTCTGGGAAGATCACAGATGGCAATCAGATGATTGCAGGATGCTACAACTGTTGTAAGTGAGAGATAGTTGCCAAGTGCTCAGATTGTGATCCTGCAGAGGTTATAAATGCGAGAATTAGTTGTATTTTGGAAGTGCCATCGGAACTTCTGGTGGTTGCTAAATGAGTGATCGTAAGTGAACGTATATTAACATAGTCAAAATAAAAGCATGCATATTTATTATGTATGTAAAATGTGCTTATGCTGACATAATGTTGTTTTGTTTACTCCTCTGTGTTTCCTCAACACTTTGCTATATAATGAATTTCTCATCCTTTCAAAACAACTCAGATGTTGGTTAAAATCAGCACAGTCCTATAGTCAAACGCACAAATCTGAAATTGTGTATCATCTGTTGACCATTTGTCTTTCTGTTTATTGGTACTGTTTAAAGGCAATATGTTCTGGCTTTCAAAAGTAGAGTCAGGATATCTCAGCAAGTTGAAGCTTGTTTGAAGATTCCTGCAGTTATTACTATCATAATATTAATGTATATCCTCCTTTAACCCATATTCTTGTAGAAAAAAGTCTAAAAACCTTGGAGAACAGTGGAAGAAGGGAATTCCTATTGAAGTCATCCCAATGGCCTATGTGCCAATCACTAAGCTTCTGACCAATAAATTTGGAGGTGCTACAGAGTTGAGGATGGCTGTCAATAAAGCTGTATGTATACATTTAAGAAGTTGATAATCTGTATGATGTTGGTGTATAGAAAGAATTACTGATGTTTTTCTTTTTCAGAGTGTGTGGACAGGTAAACCTTTGTTATTAATAGATTACTAGTTTTGCAGAGGTTCAGGATGGACCAAAGAGGGAAACGTTTGAAGCTATCTATACCTCCATAAAGCTTCCTTTATTGAGTTTTGCCACATATCAGCTGGACTAGTATATTTGTTCTTCTAGTTTTTTTTACATATTGTAAACCTTGAGATTGACATTTAAAATACTGTACTCCTCCTAGCTGGCTTTTCTAGCATATCTCAAAGAGCTCAGTCCAAGACAATATTTCCCACCTCCTTTCCATTTTCAGGAAGAAATATTATAGCATCTTGACTCTTTTGAAAATGAAGAGATCTGGGCAACAGTAGTATTCCTAGCAAGCATTGTATTCTGTTCAAAATATCTCATGCAGGAACACCACTACTATAAAAAGTAAAGTTGATTCTCTTGAGGGATCAAAACCCTATTGTATCTTCCCCAAGTTCAAGAATTTTAGCTTAGGAATAATTTTAACCAGCCTATGCCAGCTCAGTGCCCTTCAGATATTTTATTTTTGAAATGTTTAATTTGTGAAATAGCCAAATTCTTTAGGAACCTGACGGTAAGACATAGTATATAATCTAAATAAAACCGTACATAATTTAAAAATAAAAATATGAAATGAAACTCTAATGTAAATAGGCAGTAATAGAATATTACTGTCATTCAAAAACGTAAGAACTAAAACTGTTGAAAGGCCTGGACAAATAAACAATTTCTCTGATGCCGAAAGGACATATAAAGAACAGTCGAGGAATTGGGTATATCTAATCTAGTGAAAGAAAGGATTAGTGGTGTCATGATAGCAGTGTTCCAATATTTGAGGGGCTACCACAAGAAAAGAGGGTTTCCAAAGCACCTGACGATAGGACAAGAAACAATGGATAGAAACTAATCAAGGAGAGAAGCAACCTAGAACCAAGGAGAAATTTCCTGTCAGTGAGAACAATTAACCAATGGAACAGCTCACCTCCAGAAATTGTGGATGCTCCATCACTGGTGGTTTTTAAGAAGGAATTGGACAGCCAAATGTCCAGAATGGAATAGGGTCTCCTGCTTGATCAGAGGATTGGACTAGAAGACCTCCAGAGCCCCTTCCTATTCTGTTACTCTGATAAGCAAAGAGGATAGGTATTCTTGTTCTGTGTGTTTGCTTTTCAATGTTATTTTTTGCCTAGGAGTTACATTACATCAGGGCTGTCAAACTCGTAGCCGGAAGCGTCACATGCTGGCCACACCCATGCCGGGTTTAGAAAAGGGGGAAAAAGTTCCGATACAAGTGACGATGCGAGTTTGACACCCCTGCACTACATTAACAAATCTGCGGATGACTTTTGCGGGTTAGCCCTCTAGATAAATACTCACATGCAGGTCACTTTAGATGTGTCTGATAGGATTTATAGCTCAAAATAAAAGCTCTTGTGCATAATATTTTTACTTTTTGCTTGTTAGGGTCCTGTGGTGACAGACAATGGGAATTTTTTATTGGACTGGAAATTTGATAAAATTCATAATTGGAATGAAGTGAATGTAGCAATCAAGATGATACCAGGTACCCTTCTTACATCATTTGATTTTAATAGTGTAATTAAAGGATTAATTTGTAGGTCTCTGAATTATTGTAGCACTTTCAAAAGAAAACGCCTTATGTGTTCAGTGTCTTAAGATTGGAGCAAAATTGAAACTTTCAAAGATTAAATTTATTCTTTTGGTTTAGTTCTGTAAAACCTGTACCAAGCTGATAGATAAAAAGTGATTTTTTTTCAAATTATAACCAAAAATGGGAGGCATGTTAATAAAGGATTTATGAACATTACTGCATCTACGAGTGGCAGTATTGTTTCACCAAAATAACATAAAGTGATTTTCAAATAGAAATTAGAAATCTTCGCAACTGCCTTGTCTGGCTTCTCTTGCTCCTAGTTTTAGGCTACAGTTCTTCTTGTTTCTTTTGCTTCCTTTTTCCTGTCAAAAAATTAGCGAGATACATATAGAGAAAAAAGGGATGGAGGGCAAATGTCAACTTTGCTTTTGTTCCTAAATGATCTCACGATGTACCGTATTAAAATAGAGAAAATGTATTGTCTTGACTCCTTCCCCCTTCTCACTGTTGAACACGCAAGGCAGTAGAAAAGTTCCCCTGGTGTAGTACTTCTTAAATTTGGCAACATCAAGGTGCCAAAGGCCTGGAATTCTTGGAGTTGAAGTCTACACAACTTGATTGTTGAGGTTGAGAAATGTTGCCCTGGTGTACCATATTTTTTGGGCTATAAGACGCACCAGTGTATACGACGCACCAAGATTTCGAAGAAGCAAGAAAAAAAAAACATTTTTGCCCTCCCCGGCCCCCAGGAGCACTCTGCAGGCCTCCCAAAGTCTCTGTGCACCCTGTTTTTGCTAAAAACAGGCCCGTTTTTCACAAAAATGGGACAAGTGGGACAGGGCTTCGGGAGGCCAAAAATGGCTGCATTCGGTGTATAAAACGTACTAACATTTCCACCCTCTTTTAAGGGGGAAAAAGTGCATCTTATACTCCAAAAAGTATGCTATGTAGTGTTTTAATATAGGATTTTCATTTTTGAACTTTTCAGTATATTTCATCTCATTTCAATTTATATCATTCTTAAAATATATTAGTTAATGTGTAGTATTTTAGTAATAATTAAAAGTAATTGAGCTTTTCTGTTTTAGGAGTGGTGGAAACAGGTCTGTTCATCAATATGGCAGAGCGGGTTTACTTTGGCATGGAAGATGGTTCTGTTAGTGTACATGAGAAGCCAGTTCACTGACTTCTCACAATTACACAGCTCTACTCTGCTATCTTACTCGTCTGAAAAATTATCATCCTGATGCCAGCCTGACAACTTGCCTTAAAGCATTCAGTCTGGATCTCAGTGAATGGAATAAAAAGGTCCAGGGAATGTCATCTTAAAATATATTTTTAAATGTAATTTTTTAAAAGTGATCATCATTTTGAATGTTTCAAACTTTTTATTTTTTTATATAAATAATTTACAAAAAAGTTACTTTGTGCAGTATTGGAATATTTTGACTGCAGTGCATTATGAGGGGAAGAAAGTAAATAAAATTTGTGATATGGTTCAACCCAAAAAACCCAAGATGTATTTATGTGAAAGGACTGTATCCAGCTAGAAATCTTTTTGGTTCTATATTTTATGCCTTAAAATGATTTTAATCATTATTTTTAATTAGATGTTTTGTTATATTCTTTATGATGCGACTAATATTTCAGCAGTTGACTTTTGTAATCTAAATTCAATTTTAATTTCTGCTTAGAACTGACTTACTATATTTTGCATCTCCTTAATTGTTCACATGTTGCCATGAGAATTAATGTGTGAAAAACAGATTGTGTCCGGACTGTTCTAGCCAATGTCACTGATACCAGTCAATAATGACTTGAATTTATTTATATCAACACTGTAGGGAAGCCACATTTTCAAATGTTTCCGGAACAGCTTGGAAGAAGCCTTGCCACAAAGATTGCTAAGCCAATATGAGCAATGTATTTTAGTCACAATTTTAATGTGTAAATTCAGTCCTCCATTATTTATTCCTACTAGCAAAAGATTCCAGTCTATTTTAACAATTATTTATGGACATGATTTCGGATTCAATTCTTATTAAGAGCTGAGAATTGTTAATCCTTGCATGGTGATGTAGATGTGACACAGATAAAATTACAATCTTGAATGAACTATAAATGTAGCAAGAATAAGTCACGTAATTGAGTCATACTTTATTCCTTAATGCATTGCCTGATCAAAAATATTACTTGATACTTCATCTGTTGTAGCATTTAAATAAAGTACTGCAGTGCCAGCCATGTGATTGTATGTTTGAGTATCTTCCTTTTTGATTTTCTAAAAAAATGTCTTGCAGGATAACTCAAGTGGTATTTCTTTCTCCATCATCCTACTCTAATAGCTAGCTTGATATTGTTAGAAAATCGCAAATTTATTTATTTATTTATTTTATTTTATTTATATGCCGCCCTTCTCCGGAGACTCAGGGCGGCTTACAACGCGTTAA
>JANHZT010009743.1:95046-108185 GCA_032468215.1 Stegonotus admiraltiensis | reverse complement strand
ATCTTTGGCTGTGCACCGCCCTGGGTCCTTCGGGAGAAGGGCGGTATAGAAGTTTAATAAATAAATAAATAAATAAAATAAATTTCTTTACCTTCAAACAATTTTTATTCTATCATTACTAGAATTTTCTAAATCATTTAAAATGAACAGATGAAAGATTTAATTTAATAATAATTTTAAAATATTGTTATGAGTTTAAAAATTCATGCTATAAACTCCATGAATTTGACTGTAGAAAAAAAAGAACAAATGGAAGAATCTTTTTAAAATATTAAGGATTTATTGCTTAAATTTGTCATAAATAGTTACATTTCTTTTGCAAATCTTGTCTGCACTGAAATAATATGACTTGGTGCAGATACTGAAGAAAATTATATTGATGAATAACCCCAAAAGGAAAGGCAAATTGTAGCATCATAAGTTAGTTCAGTGATGATTATCATTCCAGCAGAGCAGGTAATGGAAAAACAATTTTATCTAAGTATCTTTTGAATGTTTTATTAGATATTGAAAATACAGAATATAGTAATAGATACCTACAAAAAGAAAGATTATGCATAATAGTTGCAGAATATTTTTGTATATCCTTCAGGTTTTTTGTAGGTACTGTCCTTTATTTCAAGGGATAATATGAACATAGTCTTTTAGAGTATAACATTAAATAATCATGAAGATGTTAGAATTTATTCAATGTATTATATAATTTATAAGAACGATTCTCAACCTATGATCTGTGGACCCATGGGGGGCCACGTCACAGGAGGTCCGTGAAGATTTGAAGAAATGTTACGATTTAAATCTTAAGTCTTGGGAAAACCCGATTTAAATCTTAAGTCACACCTGGGAAAACCCGAATCTGAAAGCTCCCAGGTTTTCCCCACCCAAAGTAAAGTCAAAGTCCCTTCCCCTGCATTCACATGGGCATCACATGGTCCAATCAGGTCACTGTCCCAACTGTAGTTGATTCCCAGTCATGCCTCTCCAGGTGCAGGCTAAACGTTCTTGACTCCCAGGGAAAAAATGTTATGGCTATACATCCCACACTGTCTCCATCCACTCCCCTCGTTTCCCACAGCTTGCCCATCCACTGAGAGTGGCAGTCCTGAAGATCCAAAGTTAAAGATCTCCTCCAGGGCTGACAGCACATCAGGAAATATTGTGGCTCCAATTTAACAAAACCCAGGAAGATGCTCCTGGATTATTGTATTCTGTAATTCAAAAATTCTAATGGAGATTTGACAAAAAGTCAAATCTCCATTAGCTGTGTTGACTTGAAGGAGAGTTTAATTTTTTAAGGATGACGTTTTGAAATCAGTAGTGACAATATATCCTGAGAATTGAACTGTTTCCCTACTGTCAGAGCATGACAACTGAAGTTAAAATTTACTATTGTTATTTTTACTTTTTTTAATCACTTTTTTTTTCATTTTATTGCTGCAAACTCTCCAGAGTAGTCCCATGGTAAGTAGTGAATACATTTAACAATAAAGAAAACAAATATTTTAAATTGAGTGAATGGAATTGGGGTAAGTAGACTTTATTTCTTCATTAGAGGCTATGAAGTCAGGTTATATATATATGGAAGCAACCCTGTTCAGAGAAGAATGTTTTTTTAATAGCTAAAACAGGAAGTTAGAGGAAGATACAATTTCCAGATGAAGAAAAGTTCAGGACGATTGTTGAGATTAAAACTTCATTGACTAATTTAATCAGTTACTAACACCCGCAAGGTAGGTAATAGTTCATCACAAGAACTGCATGCCAGGGTATTTGGGAAATAAAATCCATTAAAAATATTCTGTTAACTATTGTTATTGTTTCTTAAATTAGCAAATGACACACAGAGTACCAGAGGATGAACAATCTGCATTTCCAGCAACATAACTAATGATTAAAGCTGGTCCGTGGTTCATCTTTGGAGGGTATAGTTGGTTTCTTTCATTTGGGAGATGATTATAGTCCGTCACAGAATCAGCCAGGAGTTCAGACTGGATTTGGCATGTTTGGCTGCCTATCAAATCCTTACCAAGGACCTAGATAAGCAGAAGTGAATGTTGGTATTACAGATATTGCGGCATGATGTAAGTTAGTTCAAGTAAAATTGCCTTTTGCAATTAACTGATGGTGAATTTGTCAAAGCTGATGGTATTCAAGTGGTGCTCCTTATTTTTGGGATTGTACCAAAATTACTGGTACTTGGATATTATTGTTGGTATCTTTGTTTTCTTTTGCCACAATCATTCTATTTCTGTTTGCAAGTCTTGTATTTTGTTATTTTCTTCAGTTCCTTCTCTTCTGCTGTCTCCATATATTGCCATCTGCACTATCCAGATTTTTTTTTTGGGGTCTTTCTTATTGACAATTGTTAAGACTGGAGTGTTATGCAGGAATTAACTGTTTGAATTCTAAAGTCCCAGAGCAGTTTAGCTTCATTTTCTATGACTTTATTTATGGTCCCACTAGTTCTACTAGTTGCAGTTGCACTAGCAGGCAAATGATATTTCTTGCTAATCTTCCAATGCACCATTGTTGCTCCTTTGTCATACCATTGTTTGTAGTCAATCTGTGCAATCTTCTTGCATCAGCTGTTACTTCAGCTTTTTGCAAAGGCGGCACTTGCTATCTGTTGCTACTTGGCTTTGTATTCATTTGTTAAGGCTTGGTCTTGTGCAGCCAGAATTAGCCTCCCTGTCTCTTTCTTTAACTTTCCTGCATTTGGCCATTGCCAGGTCTTGTTATCTTCTTTATCTTTTTTTTAAAAATGTACTGGCCATGTAATACTTTATCTTCCCATGCCACTTTTCTGTTTTTATTATTAAATTTATTTACCACCTATGTCACTATAGGGCCACTCTAGGTGGCTTACAATAAAAATAAATAAGGAAGTTTAAACAAAGCAGATGTAAAGATAATAGAACAATAAAATAAAAAATATAATAAAAAGAAAATGCATCAATATGACTAGTAAAAAATGGGCATGTGGGGAGGTGGAGTCTGCTGTCAATCTAGCAGCTACCTCCAGAATTGAACTCTATTAGATCCCCAGGCCAACTTTCAGAGCCAGATCTTTAGGCTCCTACGGAAGGATAGGAGATTGAGGGTAGATCTTACCCTAGAGGGCAGATGTTCCAAAGAGCAGGTGCTGCAGCAGAGAAGGCTTTTCTTCTGGAGCCCAATAATCAGAATTCTTTATGACAAAACTTTGCAGACATCTATGCTCTGCTGCCTATCCAATTGACAGTGTTATTTTAAATTTAATCAAACTGCCTAAAGATGAATAATAGTAAGTTATAATGTAGAATCCTTAAAATCATGAAGCTTTATCTATACAACTTAAACATTTTTCATGCTCTTAGAAGAACAGAATAGGAAGGAGCCATTATTAAATCCCATCCCTTCTTGTTCAACAATCTAAACTAAACTAGATGTCTTGATCTCATGCATTTCTAGTTGTGTTCCTTCTAATACCATGTTTTCCTGAAAATAAGTCCCTGTCTTATATTTTTTTGAACCATGAAATAAGCACTTGGCCTTATTGCCATGCGCTCAAAAGCCTGATTGGGCTTATTATCAGGGGATGTCTTATTTGGGGGGAAACAGGGTATGTATCTGTGTGGTCTGTGTTAGCATTTTATAAGTATATAAGAAATATATTCTTTCTAATATATTGGGACAATTTGATGCGAGATTAAGGAGGGCTCAGTATGGATTAGTTTATAGCTAAACTATCAGAATGGACAGAATAGCCTCTTCCAGCAGCCTCTGTGTTATGTCAACATGTGGACAAATGTCAAATTGCAAAAAAAAGTGATTTAGTTCAATTTTGTGCAGTACAGTAGTTTTTCATTATAGCATCCCCCACGGGATGTGTCATTGACATGCATATCACAACATCAATATATATGGAAAGCACATAGGAAAAGCACATATTGTACATGAGGCCTCAAGCAGAGAACAGGTTAGGAATTTAACTTGGAATTAGACAGCCCCATATCCTGCTATGGCAGGATATTACTTTTATTTTCAAAGATTTATTATTTTGTTTCTAGGTTTCAATAGAGAAGGAATACTTTGCCTTTTTTGTAAGCTCAATTCAATCTTGGTGGTATTACTCTATGTATATGGAATTATGGAGAAGATCAGCCTTCAAATGTTTAAACTGCACAAGTTCAAGAACTGAGGAAAAGAAATTACCAACAAGACTTTTTGAGGAAAATACTATTTAAAAGCTGTATATCAAGTGTAACTGCATCTATATAGTATGGAAGATTATGAGTAGTATAAGAAAGGAAAGCCCTAGAAAGGGGCCTGTCCAAAAGTTGAAAAAAAAAGATGTTTAGGCTACTTCTATTAAGAAAGCTGTGATTATGGTATGAGAGTTTAATTAATTTTTAAAAATTAAATGTTTTGCTTCTGTATGCAACTTAGTTACACTCATGCTTTGCGGTTTATCCATTGCTTATAAAAGTATTTTTGATAATCAGATCTGTACTTCAGATAAGACTAGCATTCAGACTTACGTATGAATGGGGTAAGATGGTTTTTCCAAATTTAAAATCCTGTGAATTATGCATTGAGCTATCCAGGGTTCCATGAATTATGTAATTACTTAAATAAATATATACCTACCTATATATATATTGCAAATAGTTTGTGGATGTGTTTCAAAATAAAAACCTAGAAGGTCTCAAAAAAAAAAAAGAACATGTTCCTTGTCTTTATTGGTCAAGTATGCATTACATTTGAAATATAAAAAGTGTTCCAAAAATGTTCCTAATACAGACTTCTAGTATCCACCCGCCCAGGATTTTAATTTGACAAGGCTTATTTCATAAACAAGACATGAAGTGTTTCAATCTGTTCTATTAATATTTTTGCTTTCAAGTCAACAAAATACAGATCGCTTTAATAAGAAACCACATCCTAGGAAACTTAGCTGAACCTGACAATATATTTTATTGTAATAAATACTAAACAGCAACTACTGTGCTGAAGGATTATTTTAAAGAAGCAAAAATAATCCTAATTAGCTGTAGTAAACATAAACTAAAGATAGTTGCAAATATATAAAATAGTTAAATAGCATTATTCCCCCACCCATTAAAGTGCTGAAAATTAGGTTGGTATGTTTTTCTCCTTTCCATCAACAGCTATTTGGTTAGACATTCTTTTTGCTACAACCAATTTCAAATATTTCATTAGGTATAGTAAAAGATAATGGAAAGGTTATTTTAAGAGCACCAATAGATGGCAGGTACACAGACAAACTTATTTATTCACGAGTCTTTCAACATTTCTAAATGTGCATTAACAAGGCTGCAGGATTCTTTGGGAAAGTCATTTTTCTTGCTGGCTTTACACCTGAAACAGCAGTTTAGAATTTACTAAAGACTGAGCTGGTCTAAGTAATCTTAATTTCACTTGTATAAACCTTGTGTTGAACCACTAACGCTATTATTTCTGTAGGAGTAAGCCCCACTAAATTCAATGGCACTTACTTCTGAAATGATAGGTAGAAACTTGCAGTGTAATTCCATATAAGAAACAGCTACTGTAACAGAGTTCATTTCTTTCAACTAGCAAAGAATAAACATTGGCCTCTTGAGTAGAACAGCTTATAAAATTTAAAAATACATACCACATGCACAAACATATCCGTTGTTTAGATTTTAGAAATACATGGGACAGGTGGTAACAATTATAATTAGTTGTCACCATTTGCCACAGGTACTTCTAAAATCTTCTAGATTGAAATAGATTTTCCCAATTAGTATTCTAATGTTTTCTTTTAGGCAGTGGAAGTAATCCCAAATCACATACATTTTGATATGGAATCTTGCAAATAAATCTAACCAAGATTAATTTCAGAATAGATTATTCCCTTGGCATGGTAATTCAGTATCTTCTAAATTTAAGCCATTTTTATCAATAAAGTTCTTAGCAGAAAACAATGGCCAATTCATTCTGACTGATTTAAAAAACAAAACAAAAACCTTGCCAGTAACTGATAGACAATAGAAAGCTAAGGTGGAGTATTTTCAAACTAGTTGCAGACAGTAATTTTATTAACCCATCTTTGTAGTAATGTGGTTAGACTATCTTAACATTGAAATGTATTAATAATATTGAAGGGGGAGCTTTGGAAGTGCCTAAATATAATGATTAGGGATCTGTATTTGTATTTTTGTCTTGTTCAACATTTATAGAGTAGCTATAGGGGAAGAATTTTGCATAAATGTATTCCATTTATAAAATTAAATTTCTAATGAATAAATACCAAATCTCATTGTATAAACCTACTATAAGGTTATGGAAGAAACTCAAAAATAATGCCCATTTTATGCATACTTAAAATTATACAACTAGAAAAGTAATGCTTATGAATATTTTAATGTATGAAGAAAACATCCAGACTGCTGTATATGAAGATACATCTGTCACATTAAAGTTGAGCCTCTATACTGACATACTGGAAAGATTTACCTTCTGCTTTCCATTTCTGTTATGTAAACAATTGTACATTTATCTGCCATTCTAAAACAGGATCAAGTTTACATAATTTTGCTAAATTTCTGTGTATGCCCAAAAGCAATTTACAGTACTAAAAATCAACCAGCCAAAGAACAGCCTCAAAAAAAAGTTATGTCCAAATTAATAATAACCAAGGGTGAAAGAAAATGAAACTAAGAGAGGCTAAGATGAATCATATGGTGGAATGGGCAGTCATAATGTTCACAGAGAAGTGTCAGTATTTTCTTCTGAAAAGCCTACACAATTCAGTCCAATACAACAGAAGAATATTTTGAAAGTTGAGGAGAACTGCTTTTGCCATCAGTAGTCTCCTATAAACCAAAAAAATAATAAAAAAAAATCTTCAGGTTATCGAAGGTGATCTGGTTTCAGCCAAGCTGGTTCATATGCACACTGCTCATATGTGGTGCCCATGGTCCTGTCCAAACCTGGGAAGGAGAGTAGACATTTTAAGCTATGCAGAGCTTTAATTGTCAAATAAACATAAATAGAATTGTCATTAATTCCCACTTAATGTATGTAAATTATCTCAATTGGTTACTCTTTAAAGTAAAATATAAACACATGGAATGTTTGATCCATTTTGAAAATGATCTGCATGCTACTTGTATATCATTGTGTGAAATATTACTACCACTTTTATTTGTTAAAGTCATTATTCATTATCAATAAGAAATTAACATTTGGGCTAAATCTGCTACTTATAAACGTCTCCAAAATCAAGAAATATTGAACATTAAGAATAAAAAACGACAAGGTTTTTATGCCTTCAGAGTATTCTATTCCCTTCTCACCTAAATACCCATTCTTCTATGATCTTTTTACCCACTTGTACAAAATGGCCAGATGAAACTCTGCATTATTACTCAAACTAAATTTCCTCAATTTTTAGATTGTTGGTACAATATAAATATTGTTTGGGCAATACATATGCAACATACAAATGTCATCCAAAATCTATCATTGGAATACTATTAACTATAGGCATTAAGAAAATGAAAATTAATGCTGAGACACATTATAGACAAAGAGAATAATAAAGCTCTTTTTTCCAGTTCTGAAAGGGGACATTTGTCCATAAATACTAATCTAAAATATCCTTGATACTTACTGTCTGGGGGCCATTAGTCTCTGCAGAATTTGAAACCATCTTTATCAATGAATTCCAAGTTGGGTCACCAGCATGAGGCCCATTGAATATGGGCCCACCAGTACCATCTGCTATGGGTGCAACAGGAGGAATCATTGCATTTCCATACACTGAAAAGGGCATGCCCTGTCAAGAATAGAATAACGAATTATTTTATTGATGTCTTCACAGAGCCAAAAAAGCTATTGTATTCCTGGTTTTAGATAAACTGTATGCATATTTCAAGAGAAGTTTGTATTATGAATTGTCTGCAATCTAATGATCTTAATTTATATTACATGTGCTAAAAACATGAGAATTCCTAAGTTAATGTCTCCCGATTTTGCAATTGGAGCAGTATACAAAAATTAAAAATAGATATATCCATATGTGAAAATATTTTATAAAATTACTTCTCGATACATGTAAGAAAGATTTAAATATTAACAAGGTGATTGGTATATACTCATTTCCTAGCTATTTAGGATTTAAACAACGCTTAAACAGGAAAAAACATTTAAACAACAAAAACCTAGCCAATCATCTAAATGTTAGATTACCCCAACTTTAGGGAAGTCCATGTATCCTGCAGGAACGTGCTGATGGAATGTACCAGAAGGAGTTACAATTCCTGTGCTCTCTCTTTCCATTGCTTGATGTGAGAATACTCCTGGATCAGACATCGGCCTGTGAATCATATGGTTTACCATTCCACTGTGACACCAATCTACTTTATCTAGGAAGAAAAAAAAAGTATAATTATTAATATATTCTTATTTATCTTATCACTTAGTTTCTAATATAATCTATACCGTGATCTAAAAACTAAAGAAAAAGGCACTCTTCTCATTTAGCTTCAAATAATGTCACAATAAGGTTTAAAAGTTAAGTTTTTAAAGCAGGACATACAGTGGGGCAAAAAAGTATTTAGTCAGCCACCAATTGTGCAAGTTCTCCCACTTAAAAAGATGAGAGGCCTGTAATTGTCATCATAGGTATACCTCAACTATGAGAGAAAATGAGAAAACAAATCCAAACAATCACATTGTATGATTTGGAAAGAATTGGTTGATCAACTCTGTTGAGTCTCTGTTGCTCAACTGGCCCCCAACTTCACCTGCATCAAAATCCCCATTCAATTAGCATTGGAGCCCCCTCTTCCCTGGGGCTGTGTATTCTCTCTCTTCTCTATATACCAATTACTGAATCTTGAAGGATCCCTCTGTTAAAGTACTGAAGTTTGTCATTGGTTTCATCAAGATAATAATGAGTTTGCATGTAGATGGGAGGTAGAAAATTGGCCCTGTGGTGCAGCTGGAACAATCTAGAGCTGAAAACTCTTAAAACTGTAGAGATAATAGGAGATTTTAGGAGAAGCTGTTTTACAACTTCTTACAATACTAGTGTTGATACAACACAGTATCAACACTAGAGATCTTCAAGTTTCTGGGTTCTATAATCTCCCAGGACTTGAGATGGACACCTAATATGAAACCATCATTAAGAAGGTGTAAATGTGTTCTTTGAGGAATCTACCTGCCTAGGATTTCTGCTTTTGATGGATGTGTTACTTGGAACGCTGACAGAAGGCATAACAAAGAATGCTCTTTCTGCTTCAGCTGAGTCTGTCACATGTACCTCTATAACTATCTGTTTGGCAACAGCCACCAAGCAGGACAAGTAGAGATTTCAATGGATAGTTAGGACTGCAGAAAACAACTGCAGCCTGCATGCCTTCCACAGAGGACCTATATATTGCATGAACCAGAAAGTGGGCCAGAAAACATCTACAGACTGCTCACATCCTGGACATAAACTGTTGCAACTTCTCCCCTCAGGATGCCACTGTAGGGCATTGCATGTCATAAGAGCTAGACATGAAGATAGTTTCCCCTACCCCCCCACCCCCATGCCATCATTCTGCTAAACACCTAACTCCCACAGCATTCTCTTATGCCTAAAGATATTAGTAGATGTAAATAGTAGGCTATATTGTTATTATCCGTGTCATGTTCTCATCTTTCCATCCTTCTTATCTTTCCTACTACCTTCTCCTATTGGTATGTTAGGATTTATCACTTGTTGTATCTTATGATTTATGATCTATGACTTATTACTGTGTTATTTATGTTATTTGTATGTACACTGAGAGCTTATGCACCAGAGACAAATTCCTTGTTTGTCCAATCACACTTGGGTAATAAAGAATTCTATTCTATTCTAATAATCCTTTAATGGCATTAATTAGCTATTTAATATGGAGATACCAGAAAATTTAATACTAGCATTTCTGGGAGAAGCTTCTATTTTAACATTTAAATTATTCCTTTTCTACATTTTGTTTCAATAATACATTATTGGAAGATGAGTAGAAGACAATACATACCACCTTGATTTCCTCCTAGGCCTTCAAAAGACCATATACCACTATGACCAACTGGAGCAGCTAAGTTACTCCCTATAACAGCAGGTGTAGATGTTCCTGTTTGCCTAATACGTGCAGAACGCTCAGTTCCAATTGGAACAGGAACCTTCCTGTCTTGAGACATACTGCTGGGCTTTTCTGACCCAATTGAAACAGCTGAAGGGGTTGGAGATGGTGCTCTCACTCCAGCAGTCATTGGTTGAGCAGATGGCTCTAAAAGCAAATACACATGAAGAGTGAATTTGCTGTGAATATTTCAAGACGACGACCTTTCTTCCCTGTACTTGTTTTTATCCCAGACTCAATAAAATGAATAACATGAATTAAACATTAAATAATAACAGTTGCAAACAGATAAATTCTAATACCAGAGACTTGATAGAACTCTGAAGTAACAGCTTGTAATATTTATAACATGCTACCTAGGGCAAATATACATAGAAGTAATCATTGGAGAGACTTCTGTCACAGTACAGTTTTGCAAACTGTTCAATTATTATTCTAGAATTCAGCTTACTTGAATAAAATAAAAATATTTCTTGGGTTATTAAAACTTAACTGCAGTTATTATCAATTAGCTTTATTCTAATCTTCTCTAAGAAAAGAAATCTGCCAGGAGCCTTAATGTATTTGATTATCTTTTAAAGAATGCCACAAAACTCTCACCGTTTGATGCAGAGGAACACGGAGGCAGTAAGTTGAGTGGGGAAAAATGCTGTCTATTAAAATTAGCAGCCGTTGGTGCTCCACCAAGAGCAGTTCCTGATGCATATACTTGGCCACTTGAAAGATTTGAGGCAAAGTTACCCAAATGTGCAGAAGGAGGTGTAACAGAACCATAAGGTGAATCCAGACCAACAATTCCTGTAAAATTATGTGCAAAACATCACTTTCCAAGAGGAACAGGAGTGCAGGAGTGCTAGTATTGGCATAAAACATAACTTGCTTATTCAATAATGTTAGTAGTAACTAATATATTGCTGTATGAATTTTTTACTTTGAATTTTATATATACCAATAAATCAGTTTATCCACCTGTATCAAGAGGAAAATCACATGATCTTTCTACTTGCCTATCAAAATATGCCAGTAATCAACACATAAACCAGATTTCACTTTCTAAAACTTTTAGGCAAATATATCTTTTCCTTGCAAACTGATGAATCAAAACAGTGTTAATTTTAGTTGTTAAATTGGAACTAGGAATGGAAAAAAAATATTTGCAAGTGAATATTTGCTGGTTTAGATAGAATTTAGTATTAGCAAAAACCTGAATTTTCTCAAATTTCCGAAAACATTATTATTGGAATGAATTTTATTATGTTTATATTCTGGATGATGCCTCATCATACTGTTGGATATTTAGTATTGTTAGGGTGGTGTTTTGTTTTTGCTGCTACAGCTGCCAAACAAATTTACTTGCATTTTTTAACATCTATGCCAATTTTATTTGTTTTATTGTATACAAGAATATGTTAAATTATACATCAAAAACAAGGTTTCTACGCTATGGATGTTAACTCTTCAAATTAGTTCAGACAAGAAGCACAACAAGGAACATCAGCACTATCTTTATTATAAGGTTACATTACACAGAAACTTGCAAGGCTGATTGGAAGTATTATTCCCCTCCTCTCTAGGAAGGGTCATTTCTGAAACCTTTTCTATGTTTCCCCCCCCCATTTGTGAACTGGGCCGCACAAGATCATTGTTTGAGATGTGAGTTTTCTTCCATCTTCCAAGGTCATTCCTACATACCATAACAATGGAATAAGGAATTGTGGATGCAATTTATTTGTGTCAATTTCAACTTGCTTCCTGGCAAATTGGAATTCTTTTGAGGGTTACCAATAATTTTGGCCATGCCTCTACTAACTCTTCAAGGGGCTACTCTGGAAAAGTGTTCCGAGACTACAGTTGGTCCAGAAAGCAGCCGCGCAAGCTGTCGTGGGTGCACCTAGGTACACCCACATTACACCAATTCTCCGCGAGCTGCACTGGTTCCCTATTGGTCTCCGGTCACAATTCAAGGTGTTGGTTATTACCTTTAAAGCCCTACATGACTCAGGGCCAGGTTATCTTCGAGACCGCTTTCTACCGCATAGCTCCCAGCGACCGGTAAGATCCCATGGAGTTGGTCTCCTCTGGGTCCCATCAGCTAAACAATTCTGGCTGGCAGGGGAGAGCCTTCTCTGTGGTTGCCCCAGCTCCCTGGAACCAGTTACCTCCTGAGGTCTGGACCATCCCCACCCTATTGGCCTTCTGAAAAGCGGTGAAGACCTGGCTTTTCCGGCAGGCCTGGGGCTGTTGATCTTGCTCTTGCGATCCGGCGAGATCCAGCCATGAATGGTATGAATGAGTTTTAATGTTTTTAATGTTTTTAATTTTTAAATGTTTTTTATTAGGGTTTTAAATGTATTGTGAGCCGCCCTGAGTCTACGGAGAGGGGCGGCATATAAATTGAATTAAATTGAAATTGAAAATTGAAACATCCCCCTGAAACATGTAATTCAATCATCAAGAACATCATTACTAGAATCAATACAACACACGTTGATACCAAACTACCGTGTTTCCCCCCAAATACAACCTACCCAGAAAATAAGCCCTCCTGAATTTTTTGAGGTGCGCCTAATATAAGGCCTACCACAAAAATAAGCCCTAGCAAAGGGGATGGGTGTGGCCAGTCCAGGAGACAGCCCTTTCCTTCCCCGGTCACCTCAGCCCCTTAAAACCATGGTCCATGGATTAGCTGATCCAGTGAGAGCCGGGAGTTCTTTCTCTCTGTGATGAGGCAGAAAGCCATGTAGCCCGTCGGAATTGGCTCCCCCCCTTTCTACCCAGCTGCTGAAAAGGACAAAAAGGCAGGCAATTCTGAAAGATTGTAGGATGTGTGTGCTTACGGTAGAAGCAAAGCACTGCCTGTCCTTTTCAAGCAATCAAACGTCTGTGTCTGAGAGAGAGACAAAGAGAGAGAGAAACAGAAACAACAGAGGGGAGTAACAAGAATTGCAGGCAATGCTGTTTGAAAGGGGTTCTTCTCCGCGCTCTCTC
>JANHZT010009743.1:80253-94498 GCA_032468215.1 Stegonotus admiraltiensis | reverse complement strand
ACACACACACACACTTGATAAGAAGCGGCAGAGGGCAGGCAACTGGATAAGGGGACAAACCCTCCCTGCCTTCAGCTCGGCACCTGCTCAGGGGGGTGCTCCGAGGCCCGGCCTCTGCGTGGGCAACCCCATTCAGTCAATGTGACAAATGCAGTGCCCCCTCTCCCACCTGAAGCAGCGGCCAGTGCAGGCTCCATCTGCACAGCCATGAAGCAGGATCTGCATGGCCGGTTCTTACCTGCAGCATTGGCGGCCTGGATTGGGTCAGAGCCGCTGCCAGCCGAGATAAGCAGGCCAGACTCGGTGAGCTGGAGGCGCTGCACACATGCAGCCGCCTCCCAAAAAAAGTATGCTGGAGCCCAAACACTGAGCCTCACCAGATCTTCTAGGCATACTGGCTACATAAAGGCAGCCCAAATCCCCGGGTTGTTTGCAACTCGAGCGAACCGCGCAGCCATCTACCCCAAACCAAGTGGCAGGGAGGCTTCAGGACGAGACTGAGACTTGAGACTGCCCAGCAGAGGACAGCAGCCTTCTAGCACCCACCACCTTGGCAAAGGCAAAGAGGAAGCAGGGATCCTCCAATGGCCTCCTCAAGCCCCGGAGCAGCGTCGGGAAGCTGTGGGTATCCCAGGATTGCAATGCTGAAGGCTTTGGAGGGGGGGAAAACCTTTTCAGCGATTGGCAGGAAAATGGGGAGGGGGATTTTCCTGCCTGTCCTCCTATTCTCCGTCTGTGCTGAGCTTAAGAATAGGAGGACAGGAAAATCCCCCATTTTCCTGCCAATTGCTGAAAAGACTCCCCCCGCCCCCCCGCAAGCCTTCAGTGTATCCAGGATTGCAACGCTGAAGGCTCAGCAGGAAAACGCTGTTTAGAGAAGACATGCAGGCTCAGATCAGCAGAGCTGCCTCCATTTTTGGAGCCTGAACATCTTCCGCCAAACAGCTGAGCTGAGCTGCATTCTTGGCTAAACAGCTGATTTTGTTTTGTTTAGTGAAGACATACAGGCTCAGCTATCTTCTGACCCATTATATAGAGATACTCACCTAATGGAATTAAATCAGATATCAGGAAACAGAATTACCCTCCTTACAAGACCAACAGACTAAATAATACAGCCAGATTAATTCTGAGGGTAGATCAACTAAAAGCAGACTATCGAGACAACAACAGACTACTATTGGTTGCCACTTATAACTCATAGCTAGAGCTCCATTTAAATGTGTTACTTAATAAACTATAACTATAATGGGCAATAGCGTTGCACCTTCTCAGGCACCCTCAGCTTTGTGATGTAGTCCAGACGAGAAGCATACTAGCTCTAGCTTTACAGTAATGTAAGGTTGTATTAACATAGTCTTGCAAATCTGAAAGTACATCTCTCTCCTATTGCTTTTATAGTCCAAGAAATTAAAGAGGGTCCTTCTGAGGTGTTCGTCACACCACCATTTGTTTGGTGAGTTCAGCTGCACTTTTCTTAACACTGTTTAGTCTATGGAAGCTGTTCCTCCAGTTTCCCAAAGTAATTTCCAGATGCTATTACAGGCACCGAGCTGCATATCCATATCCAATAAAATTACTTAAACTGAAATGTGACTGAAGCAGTTTTTCATAAATAAAAAGAAAGAACAGGACAATGGTGTCACATGGGAACTAGATTCTGCCAAACTCGGGTGTCTGCTTTGCCCCTAAAATTATACCAACACATCACAGATCCAACGACTACACACACAAGGTTAGAGGCCCCTAATTTTTTTAAAAAATACTTTTAATTAAAGATAATAAATACCCAACAGTAAAGGAACCATGAATCCTTAGCTTTCACAGTTTTGTTAACCAGAAGTTGGGTTATAAAATTCAGTATCATTCATATAATGATGATGCCTATTCCTGTAATGGAAGATGACCTCACTCAGCAGCCTCATGTAGATGTTAAACGGAACGGATGACAATCCATCAATTAGGCACTTCAGGCTTGACCTCTTCTCCCCTGACATGGAGAAAGGAGAACTGCAGCACCATGTCTATCATTTTCAACCCCCATGGTTTGAAAATGGTTTCTGGTTAACTTTCTGGTTGAGAAAGTTAATGATGATAGTATCAAAGGCTGCTGAGAAATCAAGGTGAACCAGGATATCTGCACTACTCCCATACTGGCTCTGCCACAGTGCAATCAATGCCATCCCTGTACAACACCCTGACCTGAAACTAGTTTAAATGGGTCCAGATCATCTACTTCTTCTGAGGTCATCTGAAGCTACCCACTATGCCACCTTCTCAATTTTCTTAAAAAGGTAAAGTCAAAGACTTAGATGTAAATTGTCTAGAACAACTGGGATCAGTAATGGCTTCTTGAGGCAAGTACACTATTGCCCCTTTAAGGCAAATGGAATGATCTCCACCCTCAAGGATGATTTCACTGCCAACTAGGAAGGATACGGATCTAACAAACTGGTAGCTAGTTTAACAATCCTATGGACCCTGTGAATTTTCTTAATAGTCAGAGGATCAAACCATTTCCAGTTAATAAGACAGGACAACACTGTGCCTCAGTCAACTTAACTACACATGCACAGTCCAAATCTAATTCAGTATGTATCCAAGTGATTTTATTTATCAGGTGTCTAGCACATTCCTAAAGTAGACTTGTAGATGTTCACATTGGCCTTTCCTCCCTAGCAATGTTCACTTTAAACCAAGCTACTAGCCAGTTATCTGGAGATGCAATAAGAGCAGAAGAGTAGTTATTTCTACCAATCTTATCACCATAACATAATCTTTAATGTTAGCTGTCAAATGGAAGTAGCCAGAAACATTCTTCACTTGTTTTCCAATGACTGTCTAGGCATCTGTTCTATTAGTTTATTTCCCAGAACTCCTTGGAAAACCAGGTTGACCCAAGATCAATAAATAGGAAAAGCCACCAAAAAAAATCAATCACATATAAGATCCCTGACAGGTAGAGCTAAGGTCTCAGTCAAATGGCCCACCAAATCCCCAGGAAAAACCTCAGGTTCTCTCTGAATCCATCAGGATCATTAGTTCTCTGGGGTGGACTTTTCTATTGGTCCAAACAAGTGAGATCAATCTATATTAGTCATAATACTTTGCCAATATCACTAAGGTTTTTTTTCCAAATTCCCTGTACAGCTGTGAGATGTCAAATGTTTCAAACTGCATTTTTCATAAATCTGATTATAAGTACTATGTCTTACTTTCTACTGATTTTCCCTATATCTATTTTGAAGTAATAGCATAATGTTTATTTACAAATTGAACTTTATTAAATAAATAAGCCTTTAGCTAAAGAGATTTACAATATTATTCATGTATTTTGGCTGTTAAAAACAGCATGACTGTTAGGTGAAATATTTCTGGGGAAATAAACATTCAAAAAATAAAACTTAAGTGATCAATAATAATTCACTTTTTTAAGATTAGCATATTATAATCAATCTAGGCTGAGTGAACAGATAAACCCTTTTGCAGTTACATTTATGTCATGTTCCATTTTATAGCTAAACTTTTTGGAAAATGAGCTTGCTTATTTGCATGCATATGATCCTATTATTCAGCAGATAGATAAAATTTTACATCAGACTGCAGTCCTTGTCATCCAATAATAAAACATTAGAGAGTAATACTGCACATATGAAATGAGAAAGAGATGGATCTTATATTTACCTGAGGGATTTGGAGCGGGTCTCTGCAACGGGGGTCTAAACCCTGGGGCTTTGGAAGTATCTAACTGATGTAAAGGATCTGAATTTGACAGAAATGAAGACTTTCCAGACAAAATAGATTCTGGTGTTGTCTGAGATGACAAGACAGAACCACCCCAGAATGCATGAGCTGAGGGAGGGTTATTTTCAAATAGTGTGCTAAATGGTCCAAATGGTAAAGCAGCACTGAAATTGGTGGCCATGGATTTATTTGTGGGGTGGACTGAATTTTGAGAAACACTCTGAGTAGTTAAAGTAGAAGGAATTTGCACTGAAGAAGGAACACTGTGGGGTCTTTTTATGTGGCTGATATTAAGGACTGGAACTGTAGAATTCTGAAGAGGAGCTGAATTCTTAAGTACAGGATTGGTTCCATGGGAAGGTAGCCTGACAGAGGCATTTTCTATTTTAGCTGGAGCAGAAGACTGAATAGATCCTACTGATGCCTGAGGCAAAATATAGTTTGCTGGAGAGTTTACTGAAGCATTAGCATGAGTAACTATCAGGGCAGAAGAACTCACTGCTGTTAAATTTGGAGGTACAACCATACGAGGATCTTGTATTGGAACCTGAGGCTGTAAAGGTGATCTTGCTTCTTGAGAAAGAGGCCCAAGAGACTGTGGCCCACCCAGATGTTCTGAAGGAATGCCAACAGAATTAATATTTGACTGCCTGTTATTGGCCAAATGTACAGTTTCCACAACTGGTGAACTACCTACTTCCTGGTCGGAAGATAACACCCTTTTACTTGGAGAATTTCTTGTACATTCTGAAGGACTATTTCTAGAAATCTTTGTTGACTGGGCCGGTGGTGAAGGGGAAGAAGTGGATGAACCTGGGTATTGCTCTTTGGCTGTAGGAAAAGGATATATGGCATTTGTTGTGGTTGTGCTGTTGTTGCTTGCTGTGGTTGAAACTGTTGTAGTAGTGGTGGATGTTTTCACCACAGTGACGAACAGTTGCCTTCTCACTGAAGGAGAACTGGGACTGCCATTTGCAGAAGAAACAGGCACAGTAGACACCACCGAGCTTGTGGTAGCTGTTGAACTAGAAGTCAAGGAACCCACAGAATTCACTTGACAACCACTGCTGTTTTGATTGTTATGGCGAGGCACAGTGTGAGATTTAGGTGAGTTAGTTGCTCTTGCAGGGCTCAGAGGTCTAACAGGGAAGGGACCCCAAGTGGATTGAGCTGGTGGGAAAGTTCCTCCAAAATGAGTCATGGGCAACCTTGGTGGGCGAATCTGTTGGAAAGTCTGAGCAGCAAGCAATGCATGTGCAAATTGGGGAGGAGGATAGGCTAATGGTAGAGAAACTGGAAATCCAGGCCTAACACTGTTCATGGGATTCTTCACTGGTTTATTGGTACATGCTGATGAAATTGCAGGCACAGAGACTGCTGTAGCAATCTGAGATGATGATGATGATACTACTACAGTGGTGACTTTGTTCCCAGCTACAGAACTGTGAATTGTTGTAGTGGTGGCATGTGATGATGTTCCTGTTTTGGGATAGGCTGCAGAATTTTTCAAACGATTCTTTGGAATGAGCTCATCAATTTCTTTATCTGGATCTTTAATCAGAGCATTTATAAGTTGTGTTGCTTGTCGTGTTGATTCTGTGCCTCCCCTATAACAAATGCATGAGAACAGTTTTTTTAAAAAAACAACAACAGATATTTAAGGAAAGGAAATTTAATTACTTTATGGCAACATATATGCTATGATTTCCTCTAATAGTGAACTCAAATGTTTGAATGCCAACCAGGCTTGAACAAAAAAAAAAGAGATCAATTATAAATTAAATTATGCACAGATAAATCCTAGGTACAATGAAGTACAATACAGAAAAAGGTGCTTAATCTCAGAAAAACACAGGGAAAAATGAAAAGCTAAATTTAAGGAAAAACTGAAATATGGGAATGAAATGTGCTCCCTGAATTTCTCATATCTTACAGGAAAGCACAGCTATCTGTCAAACTAGAATTCTTGACAGGAAGTTTCCAATGAGAAGGTAAAAACGCACTGTAACATTTTTCAGCTAAAATCTGTCTCTTAACAAGGGCCCACCTGAGGTTTTTAACAACTAAGTACAGAAATAAGACCAAGCAAATTATTAGAAATGAAATAAGTAGTGCCTTGGTTTACCTTATTGTTATGATTCTGTCTCCTGTTTTATCTTTCTGTTTATCAATATCTATGTGTGCTCCTGTAAATTCTCTGATAGCATTGATGTTACAACCACCTCTTCCAATTACTCTGGAAATAACAGTTGATGGAACAGAAACTTTCTTTGATCTAAAAACAAATAAAAAGAAAAGTAATTACAACAGCAAATTTAAAATACTATAAAGCAGGATGGTTTTGTTTTTCAAAAAACTGTAGTCTGACATGAAGGCCATGGTATAAAATTACTGATATTTTAAGTCAAAGATAATTATTTAGAAGGTTAGAAAGGTATTTTTACACTATGGAATTTCTGGTCAGCTCCTAAGTGCAAAGATATACCATGCTATTCCCTTAATACTGAGAATGTGTTTCATAAGAAATTACTTGAATAGCCATTCACTATTTCCTTACTGAGTCAGCAACATTGTGCTGACTTTCCCAAAGGTGATTTTTCAAGAGGCAACTGGACTTTCTTGTATTTCTATGTTTTGCTTCTCATCCAAGAAGCTTCTTCAGCTCTGACTGGATGGTGCGGAATGGAAGGATTTATACTCCTTGCTGACAGTGGATCGTTTGCATTATTTTACAGTCAGTGAGGCCACATGGAGGTTTATTTGTGTCATCAGGGTCACCTGAGTAGCTCCAAGTGTCTGCAAGGAATATAAATCCTTCCATTCCTCACCATCCAGTCAGAGCTGAAGAAGCTTCTTGGATGAGTAGTGAAATGTCTTCAAAGAAAAACAAGAAAGTCTAGTTGCCTCTTGAAAAAGCACCTTTAGGATAACTGTGACCTGGATGACTGAGAATCTCCACAGACATTGTGCTGAATGCAGGAAAGGAATAAGATACAGCCAAAAAATTAAAGGCATGATGTAAGAAAAGCACACTGAAACAGAGCAAAAAGTAATTTATTTAACCCTCTTTGCGATCAATTCATGTTATGTTTCTCCTAACATTCCATTGTTTTCATAAAACAATGTGAGCAAAATCATGCTCTTATTTGAAATTATTTTGCTAGTTTCAACAATCATTTTTTGCAATAGCTCGCATATAACTCATCACTGCATCATCTACCAGCATTAGAATAGTACAAATAGTCTAGGCGTTTCCCCAATTTTCTTAAATATTCTATCAAGGTACATAGGTTCATCTACTTGCTCTAGTTTTTCACCATTTAAGAATAGTGTGGAAATGTTTAGTCAAATTCCAAGTCAAACAGTTTTTTTGGTCTTTGATATATTAATTTTCAATTCTATGTAATTCTATGTTATTCAATTCTGGCCAAAATTATGGAAACCTTTTGGGAAAAGTGTATTTTTGAGGTTCCATAGCTAATAATACCACTTTTTTTTTTTGGAGTAGTACCATAAAATTATATATCAATGGAAAGATAATTTAATGTTTTTCAACCTTTGTTTGAGAGATAAAAGTGGCTTTTTTGTGGAATTCTAGATTTTAGGCCAAATTCCTGCAGTCTACACCGAACAGTCCTTGCACTCAACTTCACATTGCATTGCGCCATTTCATCTTGTATACACACAGATGATTTTCTTCTGTCATGTAGGCACAGTCTCTTAATTCTTCTGTCATCACTTGCCATTGTGCACCTTTTCCTGACTTTACCAGTATGGTTTTGTAGTGACTGAGTCTCCTTATACCTCTTCAAAAACTTAGAAATGCCAACTTTGGTTAAGTCTCCACCAATTTTTCTTCTAATTTCTTTATAACTGTAGCCTTGTTCACTTAATAATACTATTTTACATCGCTTTCTGGGTGACCAGTCAACTCTTTGCTCCATTACTTTAATTTTATTACGTTTTACAAGCTCACTAAATGAAAGAACACAAAAAAACCCCAACAAACTTGATAGCAATCACATATCACACTGACAAATGTCCTCCTCTCATCTTCAATACATGACATCAATAATTGAATCCTACTGTGATCTAATTGGCTCATTGCCAAAACAAGATGACACATGATTAGCTCTCTAAACACTCATGCTCATTGGCTACAATCAGATGAAGGAAAGCTACTTGATATCAACCTAAGCAAGTTGTGCTTCCTTTTTCTAGTTTTATGGTACTACTCCAAAAAATGGTGTTATTAGCCATCAAACCTCAAAAATACACTTTTCCCAAAAGATTTCCACAATTTTGGCCAATACTGTAAATCACATAACCTAGCATTTATTGCAAATCATTTAAGGTTAAGGTTACCAGACTTAATCATATTCATGGAATATACAGCACACTCTGCTCAGTATGGGGCATTTTACCAAATGCCAGAAATGTAACCAAAGGCCAATTTTATTCTAGATATTGTCAGGTTATTCTATGCAAGTAAGGTTCTTTCATTAAGAAACAACCCTGCAAGCCAATATACTGTTACCAGCATCTTATCAACTAGGGCATGACGTATATTCAGGAAGTCTTTATTACATATTGATAAAATCTATATGGCATTTTTCATCATTAAAAGAATACATAAGTGTTAGCAAACTTCAAATTAAATGAAGTAATAATGAAGTAATAAATTACTTTATTAGATTTTTTTAAGGTATAAAAGTGATCTAGTCTGATAGAGAAAGTGTCATTATAGAAAATGAATTTGCATTTTGTTTCTCAGATTGTGAATATATTTTACAGCAATCCTTATGAGAAACTGTTAAAGTTAGTATAAGGATTTCACCTACTATATATCCCCTAATTTAGCTGGTAGGATTAAGCAAGGTTAAAATATATTTTCTAAAGTGGACAGGAAGAAAAATAGAAATTTGCTGTAATATAAAATTTAGCTTGCCTTCTTACAACTTCTTTCCACCCTTCTTCTCTCTTTTGACCACGTTTAGGACTAGCTAAGCTGATTTTTCCATTAGGAGAAGAGAGAGCTGATGGACAAGACTTTGTGCAAGTAGATAAGGAATTAGCAGGTGCTTCACCAATAACCTCTGATAACCTTTCAAGTAAAATGGGAGAAAGACATAGAAGAAAGAGAGAGAGAGAGAGAGAAAAAACATCTGTGTTAATCTCTATCATATAAATATTAAAGAGAAATATTTAAGGAGAATAAAACATCCTACTGATATCCAGAGGTGTGCTCTAATTATGTTGGGATCCAAACCCTTTAAATATGACATATTAAAATGACTGATTTTCAGTTACAAAGCACATATTTATTTAACGGCAATTAAAACATTTGATAATCAAATGTTTCTATACCTCAGTTATATAAAAAAAATACAACAAATGAATATTACGGCTATGGTAAAGCAGCAAACAAAATATAAACAACTTTTAATTTTTCTGTTTAAGGCTTCCTACAAATTGAAATATGCCTTGCACTCAAGGGTCAAAACAAATCCAGTAATTTCCATTTAATGAGATGCACAATTTATATACCACTAAACCTCTCATCCCACAAGCAAAATCATTGGGAAAAGCAGCAGGAAGTTGGAAGTCACTCCTCCTCCCACTGCTTATTTGCCCACCTATGGTTATATCTATTTAGGTAAGCAAATACTTATTATAAAAGTTCAATGGCCACTATAATTATTTTTCTAGCTATGGCATATTCTCTTATTAGATGATCATGGGATATTGGAGTAAAATATATATATAATCTAAATAATATTCATTCTGATCACATCACATCACACTACACTACTTTCCTCTCAAAGATAACTCAACAGGTCACCTTGTCTACTCTACCTTTAGAATTAAGATATTGTCTGTAAGAAAATCCTGAAATGGATACATACATGAAATAAAAGCTGGAATCCAAACACTGCTTTAGCCTACTAATAACATAGCCTCTGTTTATCAGAATAATTTTTGTTTCTATGTGGAAAAAGGGAAGCCCATGGGGCTATTCTAGAATAGAACAATGAGCACTTTGTAATGTTTTTTATATCCTTAATTACCATATGTTTCTTCTACATTAACTGATCATCCATTCAAGGAAGACAGGTTCATACAGTCTCACTAATCAGTTTTAATTATAACTATCTCTCCTTTGTTAATGAACACACTAAGACTGGGTCTTTGTGAGTTGTTTGAACCTCTCTTGCAAATTTCCTAATAGTTTGTCTGATACCTCACTGAAGGTTAAAATGTCATTTGGCTCTTGTTTGCCAAGTTGAAAGCCATTTCTTCTTTCTAGGATTCTGAGAATGCACTCACACTATCCTTTAATAGTTTATTTGGTAGAAAGGCAGCAGAAACATTTTAATAAACACTGCACATTATCAATCAATAAAGGAACAAAATGCAAGCCAATAAAAAATTCAGAGAGGTTAGAGCATGATTAAGATTTATCAATCGTTTTGCCAATAAAACCCACAGAACCTTACTTGAGTGGAGATTTGCTAGACATTGGTTTTTGCTCTTCTTTTGGGAATGTAACAAGCACTGCTGGCTGCTTCTTGCTGTTCTGATCATTAGTGACTGCTGTGGATGAATTGCTATCACTTTTGTGGCTGTTATTACTGTTGCTGCTTTCATCACTACAGCTGGAAATCCTCATGTTGTCACTGTCACCACTTTCACTTGTACTGCTGCTTTTCGATTCACCATTTATTTTCTCTGGTTCAGAGTAGGAGATTGGAAGCTGATCATCAAACATTATCTGAACTGTATCTTGGTTGATTTTATTTTTCCTGCTTTTTCTCTTAGAATTGCTTGTAGTAACATTATTATTCCTTTTCCCGTGGGAATTTGCCAAAGTTGCCCATGTTGCAGATATACCTATAGTGGTGGTTGTGGTAGCACTGGGGGGTTCTGTTGGGACTCCTGGCTCTTCTAATTGAGAAACAAAAGAACATGATTGAAGTCCAAGCATTCCTGAAGTATTTATCATAGTACTGCTCCAAATATTTCTATGCAAATCATTTATCAAGTTCTTAGATCCTATTAGAGTATCTTGTTTCCTAATGCCTATTTATTAATAAGTAGGTTGATGTGTGAACATATAAATGTTAACAGTTCCACTTCTAAAAGCTGAGGATTTGAACACAAACCTGATTTACAAATTACAGAAGAAACTACTGAATTTAGAGAACTGATGGACAAACTTCCTTTATAGGAAGTCCTATAAAATTTTTCTACAAAAAGTCCTATTTAACAAACAAAATCTCTTTAAAAAGTGCATGAGAATTTTAAAAATGCACTTAATTCATCAAGTGGGTTTTTAGATTTTATTAATGTTAATCTCAAGAACAATTCCAAAAAGCAATTTTCTTCATTTTGAACATCAGTTCTTTGCAAAAATCACTTTAATATTTTCAATTATTAAAAACAGAAATACATATAACAAATTTATGATTTATAAACACAAACTTAAAAGTCGCAGGGTAAGAATATATATTTTGATCAGATTTCTATAAATTTATAGAATGGAGTTTGCTTTAATTGAATAGCTTTATTAATTAATAATACTGATTTAATTTAATGAGGGTCATAGGATTTAATTATGATTTAAAATAAGCAATTTGTTACTTAATTGATGCTTAAGAGTAGATGTCAAATATTTTGAAAAGAATAAAGGGCTTTGAGTCAAAAGGCATGGTAACTCTAATGCTACAGTTACCACCTTCTTCCTTTATACAAACCACTAAATCCTCTTCTTCACCCTCTAAAGCTTTTAAGCCTCAAAGTGCCTATAAGCACTGTAGCCTGTGAAGACACCTGCAGATGGATATTGACAAATCTCATGAGATTCTTCATAAAGGTTGCAAGATTTTGGGATGGAAAAGTAAAAGAAACCCTGTGGAATCTGATGATTTCCTGGCTGTTTCAAACTAATTTTATGTGGCATCGATACCAGGCAACGCCAACAATAGTCATGAGCAGTGCTGTAATATATACCTTCAGCTTTTAGGGTTTTTTCCTTTTCTTGAGCAGCTTGTAGTTCAACATTTTCTTTGTTTTTTGCCTCAATTTCTTCTAGCTTTCTCCTCTGCTCCTCTTTTTTCTTTCTTCTTTTTTCTTTTCTTTTCTCTCTTTTAGCAGCTAGTGCCAGCCGTCTACTTTCTTCCCTTAACTACAAATTAGATTAGAAAGGTGATCAAAAGAACTGTCAAAAAAGAGAACTGCTATCTTGAAAAGATAATACTGGTTCAGAGCTTGAAACAGAGATAGTAAGAAACATACACATGTATACCCATTTCAATAGTTTTCAATTATTATCAATATAGATTGATTATGTAGTCTCTTATATTCAAATTAAGTGTGTGTATGCTGAGAAAGATAGATAAGCTGAAAAAATAGAAGTTTCTCTAAAACTGATTGATTTATGATACATGATGAGTCATCTATTTAATTGGGTCCTCTAATTTTAGGATTTGTGTGGAGAATAGATCAAACTTTAGGTCATATTTGTGCAGAAATATTGAAAATTCAAAAGGGTTCACAAACTTTTAACACCACTGTTCACAGTCAGAAAGCTGTGAACAAAGTGTTTATTTCTATGAAAAATTTATTTGTATGTAAAATCAACTTTAACAACCCCAAGATAGGATGCAAGTGTTTTAAAAGAGGAATTTCAAATTCTAATCCAATGATTTTCTTGTGAGCCAGGACTTCCTATTGGTCATCAGTAGGCTCCTTTTTCAAATAATGCCAAGAAAAAGACATTTAAAAGCTTTAGAATTTAAAACTGCAGTATTCTAAATAAAACTGCAATTTTTAGATTGACTAAACAGATGGAAAAGATGGTATTATATTTTACAGTATTATTCTCTAAGAATATTCATATAATTTATAAAAAATCATACTAATATGCAAAAAAGTCTTCAGAAAAAAGAACTGAAATGAAAGTAATTAATATCTGACGGTACAGTTAGATTGGGTGGCAGCACCCTGATGTTTGCTGATAGAAATTCATGCTTTTCCGTAACATTTTTTAAGAGTGCCTGCCAATTAAAGTTAAATCACTGGTTGTATTTGCAGAGCACTCGGGGTTGCTGGGAGAGCAAGGAGTTGTTCACCATGAGCTACAGAGAACTGAAACTTCATTCAACAGAACAAACTACTGGCCCACACGCCATTGCTTACTGTGAGACCATCTGACCAGAAGTGCACATCTAAGCAATTATAGTTTTAAAAACACCAATAGCAGGACAAGGTAAGTTAGAAAGTATTCCTTATTTCTTTAATTTAACTCTATATGTTGCTTAATGGTTGGGCTTGCTGGTAGTTGTTCTAGGCGAGGGCAATTGTTTATTGGCCAGGGTTGAGAGCAGTGGTCGGTTTCACATTTTATTGCTACTGGTTTGCCCTGCACGCGCAAGCTCACTTCTTGCACATGTGCACCTTCCGCGCATGCACCCAGCATTTCATGCATGTGCCCCAGCATTCTGTGCATCGTGCGTGCATCTTCTATGCGTGCACCCAGTCTCAAAACTGCCTAAATAGGACGGCATAGAGCTGGGGTGGGTGGGTAGGCCCACCTGTGGTTCACGTGAACCGGTACAAACCAGCTAAATACCACTTCTGGTTGAGAGTGTCTCAATTAGCCTAGGTAATTTGAAATAGCTGTGTGAAATCCTAGCCAGTATGGTATATAAGGGTATATCTGTGAAGTTATTAATATTGAGAGCTGACCAGAAGTGTCAGCTGAGTAAAAGTGTAGTTTTAAAAACATCAGTAGTTTGAAAAAGAAGTAGTTCATCCTTGATAAGGACTTGTGAAGTTTCAATTTTATTTTTAGAATGTCTGGTTTAATTCAGTGCAATAATTGTTTTGCAGCTATTTTTTCTTGTACTTAAGTTTGGATACTATCCTATTTGTATGCAGATGTTGTGGCCGCTGGCAGCCAGCAGAGCTTGCAACAGAGTCAGACAGTGAGGAGGTTGGGGAGGAACTTGGGCCAGTCTTGGGGGTTGGGAAAAGCTCAGACAAGGGCTCTGAGTCAGAGAGAGAGATAGACAGCAGTGAGGCAGAGGAACAGCTGGAGCCCGTTCCCAGTGTGTGCACGTGCAGAGCTGCCAGAAGACAAGAACAATTAAGAAAACAGAGTCAACTAGGGAGTAAGGCCACACCTTGGAGATAATTGGCCTCTCCCGTAGGAAATAAAAGAGGAGCAAACAGGGAATGGGCTTTTGCAGGAAACAATTCATTCATTCCATGACTCTGAGAGACTCTGCTCCAAGTTTTGCCTTGTACTGCGGTTGGAAACAATTTACGTGGCACCTTGCCAAACGAGATAAGGTGTTTTGAGAAATATTCCTTTGAAAAACTGTTTGGACAAACCATGCTGACTGTGAATGAACATAATTGGTAGGGGGGCAAAGATTGACCTCAAAGCACCTTATTTGTGGGGTGCCTCAGGGTTCGGTCCTTTCGCCTCTACTATTCA
>JANHZT010009743.1:70373-80153 GCA_032468215.1 Stegonotus admiraltiensis | reverse complement strand
CTGTTCACCGCCCTGAGTCCTTCGGGAGAATGGCGGTATATAAATCAAATCAAATAAATAAATAAATAAATAAATAATAATTCACAGTCATGTAAATAAAAGAGGTTTTGCCAGTAATTCCTGCCTCCTGCTTGTTAAGAGAGCCTAGGTCAGAACAGCAGATTGCTAGTTTACATGGACAGATTGCTTATTTAGAGTCTTTAGTTTGTGCTCTTCAGGCTGAAATTAGGTGGCCGACTCAAATGATATGTGCCATATGTCATGGCTGCTATTCTGCTATGCTACAGATTGTAAACTGATGATTCTATTGAGCTACGTGCATCTACAAAGACCATGCAGAAGTAAGGCAGTATGGACAACTGTGCGATCTGGCAGGGTGGGAGCTGTGGACCATAAACAGGATGCTTTTGATATGTCCCTGCAAAGTAATTAGTGTCCCTGTTGAACTTAATAGGGATACTAAGATGATGATAAAGTTGTATAATAGAGTTGACATTCCTGAGGGTATTCGTAATGTGGAAACGATTTGGTATTGCTGAAAAATCAGTCAAAAATATTAGAGACTGCAGTTCATTTTTTCTAAGTGTAAGATGATGCACTTGGAGAAAAAGAATCCTCTGTACTGGACCCACAATACAATGTTAGACAGAACAAGAGAAGAAAAGGATTCAGGTGTGCTCATAGCTCAAATGTGCAAAATGGGTTTAACAGTGTGGCCAGGCAGTTGTGAAGGCAAACACAATTCTGGGATGCATCACTAGAGGGATCAGCAACAGGAAAAAGGAGGTCCTGATCCTGCTACATATGGATATAATTAGACCCCATTTGGAATACCATCTCCAATTCTGAAGACCTCCCTTAAAAAAAGATTTGATAAGACTGAGTGAGTCCAGAGTTGGGCAACAGAAATGGTGCAAGGTCAGGAGGACAAAATGTATCAGGAGACTGGAGAAACTGAATATGTACAACCTGGAGGACAGAAGGGAAAGGGGAAGGGGGGACACGACTGAAACCTTTAATATATTAAGGATGTGAATAAGGTTCTACAAGGCAGTATTTTCAATATTAAGCAAAAGTCAAGAACACGGGACATACCATCAAACTGACAGGAGGACAGTTCAAGAGTAATATAAAGTAATGCAAAGTAAAGAAAATATTGCTTCACAGAAAGAATAGTGGAAGCTTGGAACCAACTTCCAGAGAAGACAGTGGGTCAATCATCAGTTACTGAGTTTTAACATGCGTGGGATAACATATGCCTGTCTTTTGACAAAAATTAAAAATATATAAATAAGAAAAAACAATAAAATAAACAAAAGCAAACAAAAACTCAAAGGGCAAACTAGGTGGGCCATTGAATCATTTTCTGCCATCAGTTTCTAAGTTTCTATCTCTGTTCGTTGTTCCAAATCTAAATACGAACTTTTCAGAAAAGAGTTTACTTACCTTTTCCAGATCCAACTCTTCCAAAAGAATGCTTGCATTTTTGTTTGCTTCTGCAGCCTGTCTGTCTTTGGCTTGAACAATTGATTCTATACATAGATGGCACTTTTTCAACATTTCCTAAAATAGCAAAGGAGGAGGAGAAAGAGGAGAAATGAGCACCAATGATTTGACCAATACAACACACAATGACATGAAGTGGAATAAGTTCATGGCACAAGCTTTCCAAAGATTTGGGAAAGTTAAAATATTCAACTAACCAATGAAAAGAAGTTAATTTAGTACCGTAACTGATGATATAATTTTCAGGTAGTCTTTATAAGATAAAGAATATATGCAGATATTTCACTGATGGGTCCTTGGTGCTCTCTGAGCTTGCATATTTTCTTATAGACGTTTCATTACCCTAAGCCTAACTAGATAACATTATCAGTGCTAGACCAGATATTTTAGATATTTCACTAGCCATGCTATGTTCGCAAATATGAAACAGAACTTGGCAAGATACCACATCCTTATATTTTGTGTATTCAAGAATGAATGATTATTTACTGTTACATATTTTTACTTATTATTTACATTCTTCATAAATGAATTAGAACTCTAAGACCACAGAAAATCTAAACAAATGCTAGGACTAAGTTGAGCACAGTTTTCAAATACCATAGTAAAATATATTTTTGTCTAATATTCTAAAGAATATGAAAGAAAAAATAACTTACCTTGTCAGTAACTGTGGCTATGTATCGCATACATTCAGAATCTGATGGAAATTGGTTGACTTCTTTTACTAGATAGCGTACAACTTTCACATGACCCTAAGAAACAAATTTTTAGCATCACTGATGAATATTTAAAAACATGAAAAATGAATTTCAAAATTATATGGCAGTTCACTATTTATTTATTTATTTATTTATTTATTTATTTATTTATTTATTTATTTATTGAACTTGTATGCCGCCCTATCTCCAACGGACTCAGGGCGGCTCACACCAATTAAAACAAAACAAAAGTCCAGGTTAAAATTAACAAAAATTCAATAAAACCCAGTTAAAATTCTATTACAACTCCCCATCAGTCCAGGGCGGCCAGATGAAATAGCCATGTTTTCAGGCCACGGTGGAAAGAGCGAAGGTCGGGGGCCACCTGGAGATCCAGAGGGAGTTGATTCCAAACGGTGGGTGCGCCCACAGAGAAAGCTCTCTCCCTTGGGGTAACCAGCTGACACTGTCTGGCCGATGGCACTCTGAATAGGCCCTCCCTGTGGGAATGCACCGGGCAATGGGAAGCTGTTGCTGGCTGCAGATGGTCAGCCAAATATCCTGGGCCTAAGCCATGTAGGGCTTT
The DNA here is from genome assembly GCA_032468215.1 of Stegonotus admiraltiensis. Lineage (NCBI taxonomy): Eukaryota > Metazoa > Chordata > Lepidosauria > Squamata > Colubridae > Stegonotus > Stegonotus admiraltiensis. Next base: position 77,360 of record JANHZT010009743.1, on the reverse strand, counting down.
ATAGGTAATCACCAGCACCTTGAATCTCACCCGGAGGGCAACTGGCAACCAATGCAAGTCACGCAGGAGAGGTGTAACATGGGAGTGTCGGGCCACATTCTGCACCAGATGAAGCCTCCGAGTGGTCTTCAAGGGCAGCCCCATGTAGAGAGCATTGCAGTAGTAGTAAGTTGCACTAAAACAACTTCCTGCTGCAAACTCATTTACCCAGTGTAAGGAGGAATATATATATATATATGCATAAATTCATAAAACCAAAGAGGATCTCTTTTCCTGGATCATATTTATTCAATTAATACAATAGACGGTGTTGTTTCTCTGTGTCACAGAATATATGTGGGTACATGCATAATTTTGTATATATGTATGTGTGTATTTTATCTTGTCGTGTTTATGTTTATATTAGAGGTGGAGACCCTTTGAGAGCTGCATGCAACGTAATTTCATTTTAATGTATGCCAATTAGTGTACATTCCAAGTGACAATAAAGTATTCAAAGTCTAAGTCTAAAGGCTAAGCAAAAATAAAGGTTTGGAATTTAGCTTTAAAGAAAACCCAACGGTACTTATCTTTCCAGACACATGGAACAGGAAAAAATGAAATAGTTTTAACATCTAAAATTACTGGTATTTTTAAAATTGTAAACAAAACAAACTTCCAGGAATGAAACCGTAGCATAACTAGAGATTGCCAGTATAGGAATACTGATGGTGACAACTATGGACATCTTTTATCAGTAGAATATGGATTGAGACATTCAACTGCTGAAATACATTGTTTCTTAAAATTGTAAAGCTATGGCAACTCTGAACTGTATCCATTCAACTAAAATACATCTTAAGTTTCAAGTATTATTGTTTCAAAATAATAAACCGGGTTTAGATGCTTTCATTTGGAAACATATAAGTAGTTTATAAAATAAGTGCAATTAACTCAAATAGATGTGAGACATGAAGATTGTATTGGCAATGCCTCCTATTTTTTAAATGTATACTTCAACAAACTTGCTCCTGTTCAGTACTTATCAAATTTATATAAATGCCCATCTCATCAGCACACGAGATAAAATAACAACGTAAAATCACAGATATAAAATGTAAAAATCCGTATCAGTAAGTATCATAAAAATCTGTGACACAAATCATAGGTGATGAGAGGAATAAAAATGGTTATCTCTACAACAGAGCCATCTCGACAGGTGTCCTGTATTCTGAGTCCCCAAATCTGATTACATGACAGGTCTTGAGGGTCTTTTGGAAAATCAAAAAAGGATGGAGCTAATCCCATGGCAATTATATATGGGATTCATACAAGCTTACCAATAGATAGTAACAGATGATATTGCCATACTGAAATCATTGTATAGTCAATTTATGACCACAATTGAGCTCAAAATTTCTGTTGCTAAGCAAAACATTTAAGTCAGTTTTGCCCTATTTTACAACCTTTCTTGCCACAGTTGTTAACTGAATTGTTAAATGAATCTGCCTTCCCCACTGCATGACCTCAGGACACTACAACTATTATAAATATGAGTCAGTTGCCAAGCATCTGAATTTTGACACTATGACCATGGGGATGCTACAAGGGTTATAAGTGTGAAAAACAGCCATGTCACTTTTTTCAGTGCTGTTGTAACTTCAAATGGTCATTAAACAAACTGTTGTAAGTCAAGGACTTCCTGTATTTTCAGTTAAATAAAGATAAAAATTGTTTACCTTTCGAAAGGCTGCCATTAGAGGAGTTATTTTCCTATTATCAGCAGCATCTACATCTGCTCCTGCTTGTACTAATAACTGGACAACATCTAAATGACCACCATTTGCAGCAAGCCATAATGGAGTATTTCCTTTCTTGTTACGAACATCAATGTGAGCTCCCCTACCAAAAAATAAAAAAGCTTGATTAATCAACAAGGAAGACATAATCCCCTCCTCAAAAACTCTGTTCCAAAGGCTGCTATTGTTTACTTATTAATCGATTTATTGATCATATTTATATGGCCATCCATCTCATGTAATGTGATTCTATAAGACATTCAAAGAACTGTAAAAAAAACAATTTTAGAAGAATTCAAAATGTACAAAAATTGCTATTACAAAAAGATAAGTGAGAGCACCAAATTATAAACAAGTGAGCCACCCAATTAAATTATCATTTGCTTGCGATCCCTTGTGACATAACCAGGAATTGCTATTACTTTAAAGTAATAGCTCCTTAAATAGTTTATAGTTCCTTAAACAGTTAGGAGCTATATTAACATATCTTCTTCCCTCTACAGAAAGCACTACTTTTTATTTTATGTTACAAAATTCAAAATTTAGTTTGGAAATGTTTTGAATTACCAAAAAATGGGAAATGTTACAAATAAAATAATGTAAATAACAATGAAAGAGGCCTGTTTTGAAGTAGGAACTCTTTGCAAAAAAAGGGATGAATTTCTGTTAATAATAGTCACTGAGGTTTGAAGGTTGAACAGCTGAGACTGTATTCAGTCCCATATTCAAAATGCATTCTTATTATTCGGAATGAACATAATAGTAAAGTATTAAAGGATAATAATCTAATGGTTAGTGTGAATTTTCACAATTCTGTTAAATATTCACTATTCTTTTAGGATTAACAATGTTCTGGTTTTTACAAACATTCACTATATATGCATATTCTGTATGTGTGTTTTGATCCCAAATTCACAGCTTACATTCAGCCAAGGTTTTATCAAGCCCACGGTAAGTATTTTTGGGATGGAATGACAGTCTGATCTGATTGCTCAAAGATTAAATTGTACCAATCCAACATGGTAAGCAGAGAAGACAAGATCCCTGTAGAGTCTTGTATTTAGTTTGAGGCAGCATACTTCAGGTAAACCCCTGAAGAGATGTAGCCAGTGTATATTACACTGCCATTCTTATTCTTCCTTGTACAATCCCCAGGTATGTTTATAATATTTTGAATGCCCCACACAGGATACTTTTTATACAATCAAAAATTAATATACTACCCATTAGGATGGCTCCCAACAGATATTTAAGACTCCTATATGAATGCTATAGCTGCTTGTGTTTAGATTTGGAAGTGGAATCTGTCTTCCATGTACTACTTCACAACCCACTATATATTCAATGTTTTATGGAATTAGTAGTCGCCCATATTAGACCTCTTAACTGGTCATAGAACCAAGAGGTCATGGCTCTGCGGCCAATTAAAAAAATCAGACTGTTCAGGAGAAGATAAACTATAATACCTGCTAATAAGCAGTTCACAGAATTTGTAGTGTCCTTTGTCAGCTGCAATGGTTAAAGCGGTATCTCTTGAAGAAGGGACTGGTGGTGCATTTACATCAGCACCTTTGTCGAGAAGAACTCTGCCTACTTCAGCATAGCCACCAGAAGCAGCTTCCATTAATGGTGTCAGTCCAGTCTAGATGGACAATAATAACATTAAATATATTTTCTCAGGTGAAATATGTAAAAAATTAAAACAACAGAAAAAAAAAGAACAACCAGTATAGTTTTACTATAATATAGACAAGCATTATTAACTTTTATGGTGGTTCTCTGTAAAAGAAGTAAAAAGGAAGAAGACTGACTTCTGATTGGTTTGATTATTAATGTTTGAAATAATTCACAGGAATGATTGGGGGCAGGGAAGGCTTTGCATCACAAATAAATGGCAGGATATCTACTACAGAATGACACTAAAACTGAATAACATCAACAAGAAAATAAATAGATTTTGTATAGATTGTTAAATAGTTTTAAAATCTTAATTTTTCCTATTTGGTGAAAAGTACAATGAGGGCAAAATGTTTAACTCTTATTAGATTTTTCTTTACACAAAAGATCACAAATAAGAATAGTTTATACCGTAGAATAACATGTACAAGAGAAAGAAATTTGGATCTGAAATGGGCAAAGGTCTTGAACTGGATCTAGTAATGGCCATGCTCACTATTCAGTTGGTAACTCTTTAAAAGATCCATGCCTGTACCTACGTTTGCACAGCAGCTATAAATGCATCTCCTTTATGGAGCTGCGGTTAGGAAAAATATGTTTGCTTATGCCATATTTAAAGCATCGTTGCTTCTTCAGATCCAGGTACTTTACACCATTAGTATGTGTTATGAAACATTCAGATTTTATGTTCAGATGTCCTGCTAAGTTTAATGTAATTTTCAACCAAAGGCATACTTAAAACTGCTTATGTAGCCTTTTCAAATAGAAGATAACCTAATGCCCAAGAAAGAACATGCATGGAAAAAGTCCAAAAACTTGAATTATCTGGGGTTATAAAAAAACAAAAGAAATTTACTTTAATTGGAAAAGGAATCTTATTAGACTTTCTTTTCAGACAGCAAATGAAGGTTCTAATAATTTCAAGAGGGAGAAAAGGGAGACAAATATATAGGAAAAATTGAACCCAGACAATTTGTGTCTTTAAAAATTATATGTGCATTGATTGAGCCACACTATAATTTGAACCAGATCTACTTTCGCTCAAGTTTTCAGAGGCATCCTCATATAAAAGGTATTAAAAGCTGCAAAATATTTTGATCAAAGTTCTATAGTTCTATACAAAGAATGAATTACAACTAGCATATGAAATAAGACTTTTAAGAAAAGTCGTGTGAGAATCAACAAAGCAGATTTCTAAGAATTATTCTTCAGAGGGAGCATAACCCAAGTCAGAATAGATTGCTCATCCTGTTTATTAAGCCTATTAGTGATCTTAGAATTTGTTCTTCACTAGAGCACAAAGAAACATATTTCTGGATGTTATCTGCATATTCATGGTCGCTAAATCACAATTCTTTTTTTTAGATGACTGAAAGTACATTACTAATCAAAGAGGATCCTAGTGGTTGGTATAGTGGACTATACCAACCAATGCAATCAACTTGCTTGTCTGAAAAGGTTCTGCTTTTCAATACTCTAACTTGTATAACCATGAATTAATAATAATGTCTGAAGGATAAAAATCTTTGAGGAATATAATCCTAAAGTACTTAAGTCAACATAGTAAGTAAAACTATCTTGAAGATGAATATCTTCAAAGAAGATAATTCTAAAGATTCAAAAAGACTACCTCTTTTGCGAAGAATGTTAACCATCCAAACAGAATGTAATCAATTACTGCTAGATTGATCACCAAGAACGTTTATGAACCTCTAGGTGTCTGAAAAAACACTCTGGCCAGATGGAAGCAAAATCACACACAGTATCATTGCTGAGTCAAATCTGTGGTGGAACTCAAAATCAAGAGAGAGACCATCTTATAAAGGTCCACCATGGTAGGCACAAATGGTACCTTTATACTGCTATACCATATAAAGGATCTTTTCAGGAGCATTATGATGTTCATAGAGTATCTGGATATTAGGCATGTCGTCTCTCCTTTGAGAATTGACCATATGGTTCAAATATCTCCAAACAGTGAGCTTCTGCATCTTAAAATGTAAACTTGCTATAAAGATTCATATATTGGTAAAGAAATAAGTTCTTGAACAAAATCTCAAATCAGGGATGATGCTTATTATTTTCTGCTGCTCTCTACCTTTCTGTACTATTGGTAAGTGAAAGAAAAGACAAAACTATTATGGTTTATGCTACTTTCATTCTCTCTCTAAAATCTTTTTTCCAGAAAGCTTTTTTGAAAGATTTCTATTCTCTGGAGAAAAGAAGATGGCCAGAATGGGAACTCCAAATTTAAGTCCTGAGTTTTTAAAATAGTTTAGATAACATTCTGCTAAGCCTTCATTGATTTGGATTAATCCATGTATGCAGAGAATATTTTTAGATGTTCTGCTTTGGCTGAACAGCAGTCACAAGAGAACAAGAAAAAAATTTATTGAAAAAGTTTAGATCTATAAATCCTTTTTCAGTTGATATATATCTTATTACCATACTATCTCTTCTAATGAAAACGTGGATTCATTGAATTTTCTATTTAAAAGTAGATTGAGAGTAGCATGATCTCCCAGAGAGCCAAAAATTTATATTCATGGTTTTTAATTTGGTGAAAAAAAATAAACAGAAATTCTTGACCCATAAGGCTTTATGGCAGGAATCTAATTCAAAAGGATTTGCTTTTAAATCATTAATGGTGCTTTGTAACCTGATCCTAGACAAAAATGACTGAAATGAAAACTTGCCCACTGGAGAATATCTATACAAGAGACAAATGTCTAGGTAAGAACTGCAGAAAAGCTCTGGCTGCACACAAAGCTAATATAATAATAGTCTGATCACCTGATGAAAGAGGATATAAACCTGAAGCGGAAAATCTAAACTGGTATTTATCCATTATATCACCTTTTTTCAAAAGCTCAAGGCAGTGCATACGTCGTTCCTTCACATAGCAGAAACAGGAAAAAAAAACTATGACATTTCCATTCGGGAGAAAGATTGTGGTGAAGTTTATTGAAGTTATTATATTCAATAACATCTCCTTGTTGAGACATGTCAGTGCTGACAATCTTTTTATCTGGAATTTACAAATAGTTTATAAACAAATTGGCATGTTAGATCCACTGTTGTCCTGAACTCTCCCTTTTTTGGTGCTACAATGACCACCAAGTAATCAGCCTGATCATCTGTCTGTATGATGACAATATCTTCTGATAGGGATGTAGCCTTGGGAGTAAGAGCTGGAAAAAACATTATCAGCTTGATTTCTATTGTATAATTCTTGTTGATTGTTTCTAAAACTCACTAAGAATTTTGGTGCTGCAGTATAAAAGCCATTCATATTACATGCTACCTGTAAATTTCTGAAGATAACCACACAGAACTAAAGTTTCTTACTAGAGTGCTAAATCAGTTTGGAATTTTAAGTTGTTGCTTATCTAAGACTGAATCTTTAAAGACTGCTTGAAAAAGTAAAGAGGAATGAAAAGCCTTGGACTGTTTGGAAGATTTCTTTTCTTCTCATTCTGGAGAGTTGGAGAGAATTTTTGTTTCCTTCATTGCTTCTACTGCATTGTCAAAA
>JANHZT010009743.1:47873-65373 GCA_032468215.1 Stegonotus admiraltiensis | reverse complement strand
TTTGCCTGCTCCCAGCGAGAGGAAAGAGCAGAGGGAGAGCAGGACGAGTGTGCCCTGCTCCTATGACTCACCAAGGCTGCCTGCCATTTCTGCAGCAGTGGGCAACCTCAATGAGTTTCCGCCAAAGACTTCCAGGTTGGCATGGAAAAGTGTTTGCACACCAACGGGAGGTTTGGGGCAATGAAATCACATTGCTTCAAGTTTCCCGTTAGTGTGCAAACATTTTTTGTGCAGACTGGAAGCTTCTGGATGTCCTAATCTCGTTAGACTTCAGGCACTCCTTCTCTGCAAAAGCAGATGGGTGTCTGAAGTCACAAGAAATCATGGCCTCCAGAAGCTTTCGGCCTGTGGCCGAAAAGTGTTTATGTGCCTATGGGATGCTGCTTCAAAGAACCCCATAGGGCTTGAGGAGGCCTTTGTCGAAGAGAACAGAGCCCCCAGAGGGAGCATGCATTGCTCTGGGGCTCCATTTTTGGCAGAAAGGCTTTTGAGGAAAGGCCTTTGCTGAAGAGAATGCATCCCCTGGACAGCATGTTCAGGAAGACCTGAAGTGCCGAAACATGCCAAGAAAGGGAAGGCTCTCTAGATCTTTGCACAGGCCTAGTGCCTAGAGACCTGGCAGGGAGGGAGGAGGGGGAATAGGGAGGGCAAATGTTGCAGAGCCTCTGTGGCCATTTGTAAGGCCAAACAACTACCGTAGTGCTGCAACATTTGTAATTTTGGGATTTTTCATAAACACTAGGGGCATTTATCACGTAACTTCAAACATTCGCTAAGGGAACGTTCATAATTTAGGGATTACCTGTACTCATATATTATATAATATACTATTGAGAAGACTTACTATGTGATAGGACTTGATCAACCTTAGCCAATTTTGAAATGCTAACCAGGGTTAGATTAGGTTAATACTCAAATTGGGAGACCACAATAAATACCAGGGTTGCAGACAAACCTGGAAGTTAAAAGAATATTCTGGAAGATAATGGCAAAGCATTTCTATATAACTGCCAAAAAACGATATGACCAAACAGAGTGAGTAGCCTAAAGTCAGTTTGTGAGCTTCAGGAGTGCGGTGGAGACTCCAAATGAATCTCTATAGCTAAAGTCCAAAACTTTAAATAACACATTTTAGTGGCTCTCCTTGATCACACTGCCAGCTTCTACAGTGAAAAAATGGTTTTCCTAGAGATTAATCAAACAACTATGAAATAAAAAGTTAAAAGAGAACTTACCTTGAATTGATCTCTGCACCAGCATTCAATAGTATTTTGATGATGTTCACATACCCACCAGAAGCAGCTAAACTTAAAGGTGTATAATCGGAAACATTTCTGTGCTCTTTGTTTGCACCTCGTGCTAACAGAAGCTCCACCACCTGAAGCGTCATACAGAAAGTTACTTTAAGAAGTGATTACTGTTTCAATTCTAAACATGAAACTTATATCAAAAAAATGTCTTAATTAGCAACACTGAACAATTTTTCATATACAATATCAATCAAAACATTTGTATTTGTGTAATTTAATGTATCAATGTTATAACAAATGTACATACACAACTATTCACTATAGTTTAATAATGCAGCAGTGTGACAGACATTTAAAACAAGATATAAATTGGGGCAGTCTATTCAAGTTTTATTGAGAGGGAGGGAGGACGGTCAGAATCTAGGAAAAGATTTAATAATGAAGTAGGACTTGGATATGTTTTCCTCCCTGGATGGAATTTCATTCCTGCAACAATCAGAAATAAACATGCAAGTTTATCATCTATCACACGTGAATAAATATCTTCCTTACTTTTTAATTATATGATTAGTTTATTGATATTTATTGACAGGTTTGTTCATTTTAGTGTAGTTTTATTGTTGTTCAATGTTATTAACCACTACTACCTGGCTTTGCCAGGAGTCTGAGGGTACAAATCTGAAAAATAAACAAACCACATAAATAAACCTTATTGCAGATGTGTGATCATTGCTGAAATATCTCGAGGGTGAAAGTTCATGCATATACGGAATCCCTTGTATGGGGAAGACACCTCTGGATTGTAGCCACACTATTTCAAACTACTGCTAAAAACTGGAGTAAATAGATCAGATTTAATAAAGTGGACTCTAACTTATCAGAGTCCAGCTTATTAGATCAGATTTTGGGAAGCAGATACTAAAATAAGACTAAATTCGAAAAGGCTTCTGATTATGATGGTTTTATAATACTTTTATTATTCAAAAGAGGTTTCTCAGGAATAGAGGTAAGTAAGTGCCATTATGGTCCAGCCTAAAAGTTTTCTGGTTAGCTATTGGATAGAATACCGGAGTAGATAAGCACTGGTCTTGTTCAGCATGTGTCTCATTATAGTCTTCAGTTAGTGTTTAACCAAGGTAAAGAAAAATAAAAGTATTGATTAAATGTTACAAGTTCAAAGCAATAATAATATAAATAATATGGTGTGGATACAGCATTATATTCAATATTGACATACATGAGCTTAGATTTATCTATTATTCCTCTGGCTTACTCAGAAACTGACTGTTAGTAACACTGATTTTAAAGCTAATCAAAATACTCTGTTAGCAAGCTTGGACTAAAGAACTGTGGTTATGATACAAACCAGGATTATAGAAAAGGATTTGAACCTTGTTTGAACAAATTATGAGTTAGCACCATATATGAAATAAAAGTACATGCACGTTATTATATTAAATACTGCAATAAAACATGATATTAGAAAACATAAGCTACCCGGAGTTACCCTGTGGTAAGATGGGCAGTTAATAATTTTTATAAATAAATTAATAAGTAAAAAGATAGTAAGTAAGTAATCAAAATATTTAAAAGGAAATGCCCTATTGCTTCTGTGGAATTTCTCAAGCATGCATAAACATTACTAATACTGATGTCTACAAAATATCCCTTGGTTTTTGCTAAAACAGCTTCTGGAGAATATGTTTGGGGATCTGAACTGTAACTTCATCTTTACAAGAAAAACATACAACCATTTTTAATATTTTACCTCTTGTCTTCCTCCAGAGCAAGCTAGAGATAATGGTGTGTCCTTGGTCCTTTCAGACTGAGCTTCAATATCTGCACCATTATCTAACAAAATCTCTACAACACCAACATGACCTGCAGTAGCAGCCAAAATAAGTGGAGTAAACCCTGGGAAAAAAAGAGTAGATACCACTTAAAATGTTTCATTTTAAAATCTGTATTACTGTTTAAATTGGTATATAAGTACTTACCGTAACATTTATTTTCCAAAGTGGATGACGGGTACTGTTTTCTGAATTGCTTTGCCCAATATATCTATGGGAGGAAGGCACCCCCTCCCTTCATTTATAGACTTCAAAAATAGGGGAAAAACATGTAACAGCTAATTCCTATTGATATCCAATTCCCTGTCTGCAAGCCAACTCATTTGAGGAAGAGCTGAATTTCCTCCAGTCACTATTGAAAATGACCTTTCACAGTTAAGTACCAGCATATCATTTTTTCATAGTGGTAAAAGGGATTCTCGCTGCCACACACCACTGTTAAAGCCTTGAGGAAGAAAATGTATACTCCAAAACTCTTAGGACAATGGCACCATCTACTGATAAAGACTTCTTACCAAGGACATTTTGGCTAATGAGTATATATCCACTCAATAATAATGCAGAGAACTGAGATTATACAGGTGCAGTATAAATATTCTCCAAAGGTTCATTAGTAGTGAATGCCAAAGAAGTAGTGGTGCTCTTAATGGAAGGAGCCATGACTCCACTAGAAGAAGTCACCTGAGGCTCATGCACTAAGTGAGGTACTCCTACAGGCCCCTTGGCTATAAAGAAGAGACTCTTGCAAACAGGAAATGCAGAGATGCTCTGAACTCTGGGATTCTTCAGCTCTAATCAAATAGTTCTTGTATATTCAATATTCTGCTTATAATACTCTTCTTCCAGATTCTTGCACAAAACAAACATAAATAAGATATATCTTGATTCTACTGAGGGTGTAAAGATAATGATGATAAATTATTGACCAAAAGAATTGGCAACAGACCAGAGAACTAATTAGGTAATACGTTTGCTCAAGAATATTTATTCAGACCTGATTGATAAAAGGCCAGAACTTTTGCAGGCTAAATTTTCTCTGATTCCCTGAAAAAAAGGCCTTCCAAATCTTTTATGAATGCGAAGACTTCATGTAAGAATTTGAAATAGTTGAAATAACTTCTTCATAAAGATGTCAACCCCCTGGAATCAAGTGCAGGGATTGGGAAATGATATTCAAAAACACTGGCAAAGATGAATTTATTGACAATTGATAATCCAGGTCGCATACATTCAGAATCTGATGGAAATTGGTTGACTTCTTTTACTAGATAGCGTACAACTTTCACATGACCCTAAGAAACAAATTTTGGAACTTGTATGCCGCCCTATCTCCAACAGACTCAGGGCGGCTCACAGCAATTAAAACAAAACAAAAGTCCAGGTTAAAACAAAAGTCCAGGTTAAAATTAACAAAAATTCAATAAAATCCAGTTAAAATTCTATTTCAACTCCCCATCAGTCCAGGGCGGCCAGGTAAAATAGCCATGTTTTCAGGCCATGGCAGAAAGAGCGAAGGTTGGGGGCCACCTGGAGCTCCAGAGGGAGTTGATTCCAAAGAGTGGGTGCGCCCACAGAGAAAGCTCTCTCCTTTGGGGTAGCCAGCCGACACTGTCTGGCCAACGGCACCCCAAGTAGGCCCTCCCTGTGGGAATGCACCGGGCGATGGGAAGCTGTTGCTGGCTGCAGATGGTCAGCCAAATATCCTGGGCCTAAGCCATGTAGGACTTTATAGGTAATCACCAGCACCTTGAATCTCACCCGGAGGGCAACCAGCAACCAAAGCAAATCGCGCAGGAGAGGTGTAACATGGGAGTATCGGGACTCTCCCATCACAACCCGTGCAGCTGCATTGTGTACCAGTTGAAGCCTCCGAGTGGTCCTCAAGGGCAGCCCCATGTAGAGAGCATTACAGTAGTCAATACGGGAGGTAACTAGTGCATGAGTAACTGCGTAGGGCATCTCAGTCCAAATAGGGGCGCAACTGGCGCACCAGACGAATCTGGGCACACGCCCCCCCTGGTCACAGTTGTTATATGATCTTCTAAGCCAGTGATAGCTAACCTTTTTGCCATCGGGTGTCAAAAGTGGGGGGAGCACAGGGATTTGTGCGCTTGTGTGCCCACACCCATAATTCAATGCGCCCTTGTCCCCCTGCACATGTGTGACCTCCCCCGTGCTCCCCACTCCCGCTTTTGGCACCATGGGCCCAATAGGCCTGTTTTTCACCCTCCCCAGGCTTCAGAGGCTTTCTAGGAGCCTGGTGAGGGTGAAAACTGCCTTCCCCATTCCCCCCGAAGGCCCTCTGGAGGCTGGAAACAGCCTGTTTCCTGATTTCCGGTGGGCCTGGAAGGGCCGAAAATCAGGTGGCCAGTGAACGCACGTGTGCTGGAGCTGAGCTAGGGCAACACTTGCGTGCCCACAGATATGGCTCCGCATGCCACCTGTGGCACCCGTGCCATAGGTTCGCCATCACGGTTCTAAGCTCAACCGTGAATCCAGGAGGACACCCAAGTTGCGCTCCCTGTCTACAGGGAGTAAAGTTTCACCCCCTATATTCCATATTGAATATGGAAGTCATGGGTGTACTTAACAAAATTTGATAGGTAGCTAATACCCTAGAAAACTGAATAAAATTCAAAATGATCTTGTCTGCTAGACAAGCAGACTGAAAGGTAACAAAAATTAAGAAATAAATGCAAAAGTCTTTATTTAGGAAAGAGAAACAGATACATGACTTAGCCACAGTACTTGTGAAAAAGATCTAAGTACTAGAAGTTGATTATAAACTGGGTAAGAGCTGACTACGTGATGAGTCTGTAAAAAACAAATGCAACTTTACATGCATCAGCAGTACAATTTCCAAATCACAGTATTAGAAGTTCTTTGTATTCTGCTTAGGACAGACCTATTTTAAATATTGTGTTCAGATCAAGAAACCAACCTTTCAAAGATGGCTTCAAACAAAAGGAATAGGTCCAGAGAAAGTCAATGAGGGTGATCAGAAAAATAGAAACTAAACTATGAAAAGACATCAATGATCAAGACCAATTTCTTCATTGCTCCAGAGTACATAATAATAATAGATTTAATTGTTCATATTCTGTTACGTACCCTGTTTCCCCCAAAATAAAATATCCCCTGATAATATGCCTAATCGGGCTTTTGAGCACATTGCAATAAGGCCAGGTGCTTATTTCAGGGTTCAAAAAGATATAAGACAGGGTCTTATTTTCGGGGAAACACGGTAGCTGCTTCCAAATATTTGTGACTTGATAACTTTATTTTTCCAGAACAATTTGTAATTGCCTTCAGTTTCTGTAAACTCATGCTTCTGTCAGTTCAATTTTTAAAATTGGGCATTAGAAACACAAGATTTAGTTACTTGTCTCATGTTGGCCTCTTATTTAGTTACTTGATTTTTCTATGCATCAGTTTTACCAAATAAGTCTTGTCCTCATATTACATATTTGAAATATTTAGCTTCATTATTAATGCTTTTTATCATTTGCCTGCTTTCCTTTTTCATTTAATATTGAGTGAATTTTCTTTTGATCCAAACATTTTCAATTGTTTTTTTTTTCAGTCTCACGCTTAAAAGGCATCCATTATTCCACATTTAGCCTTTCTGGATCCTCCAGCTTTCATAGTCATGTATTACAACTGTGACTAGGACAATAAATGTTCTAGTCAGTATGATGTCTCTGAGCTTTAATATTTTGTCTTGATTTGCCATAAACCTTTTTTCTCCAATGGTATGGGCTCATTTGGTAAGATTTGATAGGATTGTCATTCTCCAAATCTTATCTGATATGAAGCCATATTTTAAAACCCTGGACTTCTGCTTTTTCTGTGGCAAGAAAAATTCTATAAATCTGAACCATTTTAGACAATACCAGTTAATCTAGTGACAACTTCATGCTGATGGTCACAGACACTTTGCCCAAGCTTAGTTTCCACCCCCTCAAATTGGAGGGATGATCACCAGGTGAAATCATTTGAATTGATGTCACCAGAAACTGTTATGAGAAAAATGGGAAGTTAGTCAAATGAATGATTAATTCCTCATGGGACCTGAACTGCCTAAGCAGAAGAATTTTGGTTCTATGATCCAAAGTTTCATATAAATTATGCCAGGTCTAAAGCTGGGCTACTTTTCTTTAAAAAACTATCACTGTAGCCTAAGTAAGAAATGATGCAATGTGATCCTAGATCTAGACAGAGTGAGGCAAAAGTTAGAACTACAGTGGAGACTGCTTTTTCCCATAGATACATTGGGCAAATTAGTTTCTGCTTACCAGAGCAAATATGAGAAACAACCAAGTGAAGAATATCCTTCTCAACTATGGGAAAGGTGACTTTAACAAGAGGACCAAAACTTAATACAAAACATTTGATACAAAATTAACTTTACATTTGAATAAAAATATTGCAGAATACAGATTTGTATCTTACTTTGGGTTGTTTTACTCCCATGCCAGAGTCTCTCCTGAATTTACTTCTGTTGGAATACACAACCGCACATGCATATGGAATCTACAAGTTGACTGATACCGTATCAGCAGATACTCACCCTTTTTGTCCCTGTGTTCAATATTAGCTCCCCTCTCTAAGAGAGTTTGTACTAGTTCTTCATGTCCGCCAGCACAAGCAAGAGTCAGTGCTGTGTCATGGTTACTTTCAGTCTTAAAAAAAAACAGTCATTAAAATGCTTGTATTTGTTCTAGCATTTAATTAACAAGCAAATATATGAAACCACAGTTTAATTCTGGATTATCTTTTATAAAAAATAATCCAATTCAAACTGGTTCCCATGTTCAACATAGCAAAGGAAATCATGAGTATTTAAGGTCGTATCACATACTTACTCATCTCTAGACATTTAATTAGGTCTGAACATTCTTAACAGCACTAAAATATAAATTTTTCTTGGGTTTGGTTTTGTGAAAACAAAAGGGAAGATACTTGCATTCCACACAAGTATGAAAAAAACTTGAACTGAATACAACAAATTATCAAAATCCAACTACCACTCCTCTGTAATCATTCTTTTCACACATTTATTAAATATTATGCTTACCTGAAGTTCAAAGAATGATCACAGAAATATTCAATCTTTCAAAGCATACTAATACTATTTTAATACAAATTCTTCCTTAAGTCCATCTTGCAAATAAGCAGAATTTTTATTTTCCTTTCCTTTCTTTTAATTTGTATTTCATTTCAAAGGAGAAGAAATTTTATTTTAGGCTTACCTGTGCATCAATATCAATGGCAGGATAAACTGGTAGCATGGTTGAAGGAGAAATGATAGGACTAGGAGCAGGTGTCTGAGGTTGGGAAACACATGTTGCAATGCTGTGGGTAGGGGTATTTGAGACTGCAGATGCTCTTCCACTCACTGCTATTAAAGAGAATAACTTGGTTTATTAACATTATAACTAACTATCCTTGGATGTCCCAGAATTTCTTTAAATGATAACAAGCAATGAGAAATCACAATATATCAAAAAGTTATAAATGGGTTTTCTCTGAGATTTATTTATACCCAGGAACAATGCCTGCAATATTTTCCCCATCCTTCTGAAAATACAGCTGAGAAGGAAGGAACTTGATTTAATGTAATGAGAATTTTCCTAAAAGCAGTTTATACCAATTTAATTATTCGTTGGAATTTTCCACAATCTCTAATAAAAGTTGCTACTTTTCCTGCATATTACTGTAATGCCCAATGTATTACCAACAAAATCATAGTTGCAATTAAATTGGAAGGAGTTAGAATATTAGTAAAAACAGCCTTAGGAAATCCTTAATATAGGCAGAATATTTTATCCATTATAGGAGATTTTAATTTAGTTTAGTTAAATGTTTAAAGGACCTCTGATATGTTTTTCTTCCAAAAATGCTAACTGGGGAGAATAAAATTATAATCTGAGAACATTACTTAAAGGAAACAAAAATTTCAAAGACAGAACTCCTATGATATCTTTACTTTTTAAAGTTACACCGGTTAGCAGTGGAACAATAATTTTGTCTAGAGATTATTGAATTCTTTGAATTCTAAAATTACTACCTGAACAATCTTAACAAAAAGCTAAAGCATACTGCAGTTTGTTATGCCTTAAAATTATAATGAGGTTATGACTATGAAGAAATAATCAGTAATTACTCAAACTCTTACTTGACACAGTTAATAGCAATAAGAAAATCTTTACATTAGAAAATAAATAAAGATGAATCAGATACATTATACATGTCTGAAGAGCCTTAAGTTTTCTTGTTTAAATCTAATTACAACTAATTTGTTTATTCCATCAGCTATTCATAGTTGTGTTTCAGAATTTTCTGATTTAGATTTGTCCTCTAGATTAGATGATGACCATGTTATAGGCAAGCTAACTTAGAACTATGGTAATGGTGTATTCAAGAAGCAATAGACAGTCTGACTTATTTTGAATCTAGATCAAAACTTCACAGGTTGCAGAGTATATTATTTAGTCATGGAGATGATGATAGTATGAAAAAAATAGCACAACTCTAGTCAAGAATATTAGGAAGGTATTAGTAAGTAGTCTTCTAGTAGTCCAAATAAATCCTGACTCGCATCACTTAGGGAAAGGAAATGCTCCATAATATGATCTCTTGCATAATTTGCATTATTTTAAGAGAGCCGTGGTGGTGCAGTGGTTACAATGCAATATTCTGGGTTAAGTCTGTCCACTGCCAGGAGTTTGATCCTGACCAGCTCAAGGTTGACTCAGCCGTCTATCCTTCCAGGGTCAGTAAAATGAGGACCCAGATTATTGGCGGCAATATGCTGCCTCTGTAAATCTGTTAGAGAGGGTTATAAAGCATTGTGAAGTAGTATATAAATCTAACTGCTATTGCTATTTTGTCAAACAAAAGAAAACTCATTGACTTTGGATAAGTTTAGAAATTCCATTTAACTCTACTGAGTTGCATTGCAAGAACTTCCCTATTCAGTTTTCTAAACAATGAGGACTAAGGGGAAATAAATAGTACCAGCAACACACAGCTATGCAGCTATGCACTGGAATTTACTGTATCCGGGTTATTATATTTTAAACTGTTTCAGTTGAGTTAAAAAAGGAAGCAATGTACTCTGTCTTTCCATTTTTATTTTTGTTTAATTCACAGGAAAACTTGATAAATGTCTTTTTTCACATGTCTTTTTAGAAAGTGTAAATGCTGCAAGGCTTATAGAAAAGTGAAATTCATTCATGGGTGCTTGGGAAAACAAGGAGTCAGGAATATTATCAAGGCAAAAACATATGGTTTAGGGCCTGGGACACAAGGGACAAATACACTTGACAGTGGAAATGCTTTTTTACTCACTTCACGTGACTACTAATCACTTCAGATATTGAACATGGCCAGAAACACTATTGTTATTCTTGCACTATTTCAAAGCTGTTCATTTATGCCATTTTCCAAATAACACTGGTCTATTTTAACAAACTAGGTAGACAACACTGGAAATAGAGACATCAGTTTTAAATTGTAATTAAGAACAAGCTAAAATAATCCAGTCTTTGTGACACTGAAACAAAATAAAGATGTTGATATATTCAAAAGTTTTTGGCACTGATATTTTATCTGCATTTAATAATTCATACAAACCTGCCATGATGTCATCCAGCGTGTCATTGAGGGTTTGGGCAGGGCTGGCAACCATTAACCCTTGCTGTGCATCTGCCAGAATTCCTTGTCCCAGCCCTGTAAGTTGTGCTTGGCCCAGTACTGGCTGTCCAACAATGACACTTTGGAGTTCTGAAAGATTTGCCATAGAACCTGGGGGTAAAGAACTCGTAGACAGAGGCAAAGCTTGTGGCATTGCCAGAGGCTGTATTGGAGCAAAACCCATCTGGTTTACAGCTGGCATAGGTTCATCAGTGAGTAAGTATGGGTCCACCTGTCGTATACGGGCATAATCTTCTTCAGTAAGTTGGTCTTCTATCTCAACAGGAGTTAATATTCCCAAATGCTGACAAGACTGTTGTTGCTGCTGCAACTGAATTCTTTGAGCTTTAACTTCCAGATACTGTTTTTTCAGTTGCTGCTGTGTTTTCAGTTGCAGTTCCCGCTCTACTTTTTGCAACTCTTCTAAGATCTTTTGCTTCTTCTGAATTTGTTCTTCTCTAGTTTTGTTCAGCTCCTCAATCTTCTCCTTAGTGAGCTGGTCAGCATGTGCCAATTCCAAAGACTGAAGCTGTGCATTCTTTTCTATGGCTTCCTTTATTCTTTGCTCTAATTCCGTCAGCTTGCCCTGAGCCTCCTCAACAATGCTTTCTGGAGACTGATTAGCGATGTAACCTTGTACGTCTGGATAGGAGGGCTGCAAATGGCTGCTGGACTTTTGTTTGGAAGTGGCTGTATGAAAGAGACACTCCCTCAGAACCAAATTGAAGTCTACATGAACAGCATTCTTATTACAGATTTACTGATCAATCAAGCACACAAAGACAACACCTACCAGAGATGCAAAGGCTAGGGGAAAAGGATATGCCTAATATCTTTGAATATTTTGTTAAGAAATAAATCTAAATTGCTTAGTTGCTGGAGAACAGAGTTCTTTACTACCAACAAAAACCTATATTGCAACGAAGTATTTTACAAGCTACTTATTTTCTTCAGTAATAATGCAGTCCTACTATACAAATTTTATTCAAAAGATTAAGTAGGCATTTAAGATGCAACTAAATAACCTAAGTGATAAAGCAGGGCAGATTCAAGATTCAAGGCATATAGATATCAATATATAAACAATGTTCACAAGGTGTGTAGAGAGAGGAAAAGTATCTAACTAATTGTCCTAAAATGATAGTTTAATGTTAATGAAATAAATATAAAGTCAAGATGAAATCTATAAACATATCTCAATGCAAGTTTAAATCTTATGTAAGCCATGCAAGTTCACTGAGTAACTATGGGCCAGTTACTATCTCTTGATTCAAGTTATCCCTACCATGATTCTTATGAGAAAAGCTGAATGGGGAAACATTATGTATGCCACCATGCGTATAAATATATCACTTTATACTGATTAATCATCAATTATCTTGGTGAGAGAAGCAAATATTTTTGTCTTCTTGCATCAAAATGCTCTTGATTAAAATTATTAAAATTACAAACAAGATCATGAAATCTACCTAAATATTTTTAGGGGCTTTATGTTCTGTTTGGGACAAAGATTTAGTATAAAACATTTAAAAACAAACAATAAACAAAAAGTAAGATTATTAAAGTGAATGACAATGTTCTATTATTTATCATGGAAATATTTTATCCTCTAGCATATTTTAAAATATTTTTTTCATAAAGAGCAAGCAATTTTTAATATTTTATATAAAAGATGTACTAAAATTTACACATTTCAAATGTGTAAAATTCAAATGTGAATGTTGAAACTGAATGTTAATTGTATTAATTGTTAATTAATTAATGTTAATTGTATTTGGGCAAAAAATATTTTTAAAAATATACCATAGTGTTTCCCCAGTATCTGATTTATTAAAATAACAGAAGTTGGAAATACAACTGGTTATATACAAAGGAAGGTTTCTTTCTTTAAAATGAACATAGCTTAGTATTTTTTTTTTAAAAATCCCAATAATGTATTCAATATTCTACTAAAAATATGTTGTAGCAATAATATATGAGGTACAACTAACTAACCTTTGTTTCTGATGGGAAGGGTGGTAGTAACATTGGAAGGAGGTTTGTCAGGCTCTTGAGGTGGAACTACCATGGGAAGTGCCTGCACTGGTACACGAGGAGCCTAAAAAGCAGGACACTAAAATTATTTTCCTTATTCTTCATGGTCAAAACACAGTATCAGAAGAGAAAAGCATGCATGAATATTTTGCAAAAGTATTAATTATTACAGGTTTAAATGTCCTATCAGTTTATAGTTTACATTCTTGGCAGTAAGAGAAGTGTTTAACAAAGTATCCAACTATAAGACATTTTAATAATACAGGCATAGTATGATTAAAAACAAACAGTAAACAAACAGTAAAAAAAATTGAAAAAAATAATTCCTAAACAAAATTTTCCTACAATAAATTTTCTTTGGAAGCAGAAGTCATTAAAAGAAACTCATGAAAAGATTATTCCTTTTAATAATAGTAGCTGCTGATCATAATTTACCAAGTCATCTACAAATCTATTGAATACAATGTCTGTTTTCAAATTAATGGATATTGTTTTAGCATATGAAAAAATAAAGCATAATAAAAACCAGAAGATACATATAAACAATCATACCCTATTTAAATCATGAGATGGAGGAGTCAACTGCGTAGATTCAGGTGGAGGAGCAGAGAGTAGATTGTTAGGATAATCCAACAGATAACAAACTACACTTGTATGACCACCCTTAGCAGCTTCAATTAGCATGGTTGAGCCATCCTATAAAGAAATAATGGAATAAAAACAGTATACTTTGCATCTCTTTTGACAAAAACTTAACCAACGTTATATAAAGCACATGAATGTTACTCAGAATATTTCTCAATAGGTGAACAGTAGTTTAAACTGGCAATTTATTTTTAAGGGATTTCTTTTTTTGCCTTTTCACCTGGAGATTGAGCACAATGAACACTAATTTAAAAAGACATTTCATGTAAGAACTCCTTGAAAATGTAAAACTACATTTACAACTGAAAAATGCTTAAATGATACATTATTATGTTTTGATTCCTGACGATAAACTTCCAAAATCTGTCCTCAAGGAAATATTCAAACAATAGGTAATTAAATGAAGGAAAAAAAAACAACACGTACTTTTAGTCTGTGTGTAGGATCAGCTCCATGAGCTAATAACAATTCCACAACAGCCAGGTGGCCTCCAGCACAGGCAAGCGATAATACTGTATGATCATTGTTAGCAGTGGTCCTGTTCACATTTGCTCCTGTTATTAATGCATTGGGGAAAACAAAAGCCATTCAAAGCTCTCTGCCTGTAACTCTTCTTTTTCTCATATATAAAATAGGAGAGAAATGTTTCAAAATTGATTCCAGAACTTCCACCTTTCCAGTTAAAATATTTTTAACTCTTCAATGTCTTTCAGTTATTCTTACACAATAAAAACAATTACTACTTTTATCCTTTGCTACTTGAGGTTACAATCCTGTAATCCAGTCATAATATGACACTTTACTTATTTTTTTTTTCAAAAATCTGAGCAAGATTTAAAAGTTTACTTAAAGGTGATTCTGGCAGTTTTCATATAGACAATGAATGAGATGTTTTCCTTGGAAAAGGGGAACCATTTCTATCCTTTTTTATCAACTGCTATTTGGGGCTGGAGGGAAGTCTTAGAACTTCTAAAAGTTTTCTAGAAATAAATTTCTTGTATTATGGTTTACTGAACTAAGGTACAAGTGGATTCAGTTGCTCATTAATATCTTTGCCAGCTGAAGTTATATCATACAGTATATAACTGCTCACTTTTCAGATACTCAAGGTTAACAGACATCTGTCACGTAATGAGAAACCTCAAGCAGGTGAATTTTTTCTTAAATCAAAAAACGAAAAACTTAAAATATCTAACAAACCAGAAAAGTCCATTAAAGTACTTTTGATAAAGAAATGGCAGGCTGAAATGGCTCTAAGAAAACTGAACTAACAAATGTGTGGAACAAAGAGCTGGTGAGTAGATTGGAATTCCACTCTGGAGAAAGAGAGGATTTGAGAATATCTTACAAGGAGACTGCAAGACTGTGGCAGGTTTAGAGTTCTGGGAGATGATGAAATAGCCAACTTACTCATAGACAGTAACTTTGAAAGGATTCTGATTTCACATACTTTCTTTTCTAAATTGTTAACTGCTTTTCAACTACCAGGAACCTTTGGATGGACAGGTTTTAAAGCCCAAGAGTTTTCTTCAATTCTTAGCAAAAGGAGTTTTAACTACAAGTTTAAGAACTTTAAAAAATGAAGGGGAGAATTAACAAGAAAATAGCGATTAGAATTTTGATTTTATAAAATAAAAAGTGGTTTAAATATCCAGATATCCAGATTTTTGAATAAATTATAAAGACATTTTGCATGGAAAAGTGCTTTTGTTTTGAATTTAAAAACATAGTAAGACTTTAAAAACTGGATACTAGAGAGAACTAAAGATTACAATTAAAGCAGAACACTTAAACTCGACTTACAATTACAGAATGAAGCAAAATATTTTAACATTGAACATACTGGAGGATATTCTTGAACAATGAAACAGAAGTTAATTTTGAGAGTCTCAGTTTCTATAGATAGACTATGTTTAAATTCTACTTGACACAAAATTGAGACTAATTTGAAAGCGGATAAAATGACAGATTACAAGAATGACATTTTAAAAAGAATGTTACGCTGGATATATAAAAGAAACTTGCTGATAGTTTAATCTTTAAAATACAATATACAAATAAACAAAGGGTGCGATCTGGATAATTTTCTTCATTTGGATTTACAAAACAGACTTACTAAAAGTTTTCAAGAACTGAAAAGAAATTAAGTTTTACAACATTATTTGAAGAGACTAATTCAAGACTGTTAGAAGTAAAAGGAAAAATACAAAGTTTATTTATTTGGTCAAGGTTAAAATAGGTATATTATCTCTGGTAATTTTTAATGGACATTTGTTGACATCAGAATTAAAATGATATTTTATGGGTTTATTGATAAAAGATGGAATATGGGAAGAGAACATTATTTGTTATATTTTAATAGAAGGTGATAAGCAACTAAGATTATTTATACTTGTGATGAAATCACGTCTCTATGTATTTTCTTTTTCTTTATTATATTCTTATTTTCTTTCTTGTCTATTTTTTCTTTTCTACAATTTCTGTTTTGCTTATTATGCTTTTATTTTTTAGATGGTATTAGCTTTTATTGCTGTGATTGTAATATTTAATAAAATTACTATTAAAAAAGAAAAGGTCATTAAAACATGAAAATGACTTACTGTTTGTAAACCTACCTTTACTAATTAAGTACTGGACAGTACAGACATGGCCTGCTCTTGCAGCTTTCATCAATGGAGTTCTTCCCCCTTCAGATTCGTGTTCCTATAAAAACAAAAACATTGAGGAAAACAAGTTGAAAAATACAACCCTCAGATAGCGTCAATTTTTTTTTAATTTTCATTTTTTTGCAAAATGAGCAAAACATACAAAACACCATAATCTGTTACTCATCTCATCCTTATATAATTATGATGGAATATTTCCAAACTTTGAAAAATACATTCATATTTTTGAAAAAACTGTATCAAAGGCAGCACGTTGCAGAAAGTTGTTCTCACAGCAGTTCATTTAATGACTGTTCAAAGTTATAACAGTACTGAAAAAAGTGACTTGTGACCATTTTTCTCACTTATGACCATTGCAGCTTTTCCATGATCATTTGACCAAAATTCAGATGCTTGGCAACTGACTCATATTTATGATGGTTGCAGTGTCCTGGAGTCATGCGATCACCTTTGGCGACCTTCTGATAAGTCAATGGGGAAGCCAGACTCACTTAACCACTGTGTTACTAACTTAACAACTGCAGTGATTCACTTAACAAATGTGGCAAAAATGGTCATAAAATGGGGCAAAAATCATTTAACAAATTTTTCACTTAGCAACAGAAATTTTGGTCTCAATTGTGATTGTGAGTTGAGGACTACCTATATCATAGAGATAAATCACTATGGGATAAAATAATAGACCTGAAAAGGAACTTCCTAATAAAGTCTCCATAGTCTTCTGTTTTAAAGAGCATGTTGTTTGAGATTTAGAAAGAAGATGAAACTAGAAAGTGCTGCAGCAATGTGGTGATCAAATGAACTTATTGCAACTAGGTTATGAGAGGGAAATTGCAGTACCAAGGTATCATTAGTTGCTGTTTGGTCAAGATGTGACTCTAGCAGAATGGAACTTTTCAGCTCGAACTCTTGGCGCTGCCTGTTTCTCCACCAGGGTTTCGCCTCCGTGTTATTATGCCTCTGCACTTTGGGCCACGGCTCCTCCGTCCCAGTCCCTTTGCTGCAGCCCATTCGCCGCAGTACAGTTTGCGTCGGGCTTTTGGGCGCATAGGACAGTTTGAAGCCAGCCAATTGGTGCAGGGGCACGAGGGCTTTGGGAGTAGAGAGGGGGCTGCAGTTCAGAGGGAGGCTCTGTCAGTTTGGAGCCTCCCGAGGCGGCCGAGAGCAGCATGGGGTAAAAATCCAGCTACAAAAGATGGGGGGGGGGCTGTAGAGTTTCCCAGGGCCTCTCCCTGTGGAAGAGGGGGCTGGGAGGTGACAAAGGTATTTCGTTAGTAGCGCTTGGGGCTCTGTCCCACCCAGCCAAGAGCCGCTTGCCTGTCAGTTCGGAGCCTCCCAAGGCTGCCGAGAGCAACGG
>JANHZT010009743.1:14597-28096 GCA_032468215.1 Stegonotus admiraltiensis | reverse complement strand
TCTAACCCCCTCTTCTCATTGCAGTTTGAAAAAATGCCTGGAATGTCAAACAACTCTATCAGTTCCCCCCTCCCTCCCACTCATGACAACTTGTAGCTTGCAAGTTGACATGATAATTCTGAACTGTAGATTGATATAAATATTTAGAAACTGTAAGTTTTTGAGCTTAGTGTGATAAGAGTGAGTACAATAGATATAAGAATAGGAAAATAGACTTGGTGATAAGTAGGAAAGGAAGAAGTGAAGTGATATTTAGGATAGAGGGAAACAAGAGGTCTGTAAATTAAGTGGAAAGGTTGGTTTCAATTGGCGGCAGAGATGATGAACAAACCTAACTTAACGAGGATTGGTACAGGAAGAAGGCAGGTAGCCAAAACTACGACAGTAGAACTGAGCCCAGAGCAAAAACTACAAGAGATGGAAGAAAAGATGGGAAGGGAAGAAAAACATGTGGATGAAATGAGTGGAAAATTAATGCAAGCTAATAAAGAACTAGAAATTATGGTTATCCAGTTAGAAACAGAAAAGGCAGCCCACTACTTATGATTCCAGAATGTGAAAGAAGATAAAGGATCTACCAGAAATGATGGCAGATCTGTTGGCGGGAACTCTAGAAATTGGCAAAGGGGAAGTGGAGAACAAAATAGATGAAATTTACCGTATCCACAACAATTGTGTGAGGAGACATAATTTGCTTAAATAAGTACATATTAGGTTTGTAAAGAAGTCAATTCATGATGAAATTTTACATAGAACGAGAGACGATCCATTGGAGTATAGAGGGAAACAACTGGTGGTGCTTAAGCAAGTACCTAGGAGAGTGAGAGAGCTAAGGCGACCTTATCAAATACTAACCTCTAAATTAACACGATTAAACATTAATTTTCAATGGCTGATACCAGAAGGGATCATAGTAGTATGGCAGGAAAAAAGGTTTCAACTGGACACGATAGACAAAGCGGCAGAATTTTATAGGCAAAATTTTGGCAATGATGAAGTAGAGGAAAGAGAATCAAGAGAAGAATGTGAACCAAGAGAACAGATACTAGAAGTGACAGAAGTCCAAATAAAAGAAAGAGGAAATGGGAAGGAAGGAAAAATAGACAAATATGATGAAGGCAAACACAAAGAATATAAAGAAGTTAGACAGATGAGAGCGACATAATTACACTGGGATTAACAGTAGGAAAATAAGAAAGAGGAAAAAGGGATGGAGAATAATGGGAAATACAGGGCAAAACAGAAAAGTTCAGGATTTTAAAATTCAAAAAAAGAGATGGGGGAAGAAAAAGAAGAAAATAAAAAAAATGGGAGAAAGGGAGAAAGAAATAAAAGAGGAATATGTTGTATACATTTAGAATTAAAAATGAATTGAAGTAAGACTTATAGATATGAATCTTAGAAAATGTAATAGTTGAGAGAGTTAAGATTGTGATACCTGGAATGTATTGAACTGTAATAATGAAATTAATTAAGTAAGTATAAAGTAATGGAAAATTACATGTATGTATAAATGAATTGAAATAAGGCTTATAAATATGAATAAGTGAGATTGTAATAGCTGGAATATTTTAAATTGTAACTAGGGAAATTGTAACAATTGGAATTTAACAAAAAAAATTGGAAATGATATTGTGTTATGAATTAGACTTGTGAAATTAGAAATGATTAAGATATTGTTTGAAGAGCTATAAATACATATATTTGACAAAGTAATTTGGGAGAAGGGCAGCATATAAATTGATTAAATAAATAAATAGATAGATAGATAGATAGATAGATAGATAGATAGATAGATAAAAAATTGGAGTTAAGATTTAATAAAATGTACTGTACAAAGTAATTTGGATTTTTTTTATACTTGATTATATCAAGTATAAGATTATATACTTGAAGAAATACTAGAAAAGAAATGAATTATTGTAATGCTATATATTTAATTGATCTTTATTAAGATGTTGGATTGATATTGAGATCGTAAATAAAATCAGATACCTAGGAATCCAATTGACTCCAAGATGTGTCACGCTCAAATAAGAGAATTATGATAAACTAATTGAACAAATTAAAATTGATTTAGAAAGATGAAAAAAACTTTCTTTGATGGGGAGGATCGTCACTATTAAGATGATCGTTTACCTAAAGTATTATTTTTATTTTAATGTATACTAATTCGGCTTAAGAAAGATTTTTTTATAAATTTGAATAGAATTATATCAAAATTTATATGGCAGGACAAAAAACCAAGAACCAAATTAAAATTGCTACAGGATGCAAAAGAAAGAGGGGGATTTGGCCTTCCAGATTGGGAAAAATATCATCAAGCTGCAACTTTGGTGCGGGTAAGCAACTGGTTACATCTCAAAAATAGAAGATTATTGACATTAGAAGGACACGATCTTCAAATAGGGTGGCACGCTATCCTCTGGGAAGAGAAGTATAAAATCCACCAGTACTTCCAAAGGCATTACATCAGGAGGGCACTTTAGATACTTGGATCAAGGCTAAAAGAACTAACTATATAGAAATCTCCAATTGGATATCGATAATAGAAATGCTCACACATCCAAATCTCATCGAAGTAGGAGGTGTTGTTACATATAAGGAACTACTAAATGAGAAAGGAGAACTGAAATCAAGGAATAATTTAAAGGAAGAGGGAATTGAATTAGAATGATGGGCATACCTACAAATACAATCCAAATTTATGAAGGATAAAAAGGAATGGGGTATAAAAATAGAATTAACAGAATTGGATAAAATTTTACTAAGTACGGAGAGTAAGGCCATAAAGAGATTATACCACTATCTATTAGAACAAGACATGCTTGAAGAACAAGTAAAGGAGACTATGATAACCTGGAGTAAATGTTTTGGTCATAGTACTGATTTGGATAATTGGATGAATCTATGGGGAAAAAAATATTGAAATTACATTGGCGACCTCATATAAAGAAAACCTGTATAAAATGTTTTACAGGTGGCACTTCCCACCCACAAGATTGGCAAAAATTAGTAAAAAATATTCTTCAAGATGTTGGAAACATGGTCGTCCTAGGGTCCTATTACCATATGTGGTGGGAGTGCTCAAAAGCAAAAAGTTTTTGGTATCAAATAAAAAGCTGGCTAGAAGAAATTTTAACAATTAAAATAGAAGGCAAACCAAAATTTTTCTTATTGGGAATGACAGATGGTAAATATAATAAAAACGTAACCTACCTAATATTACATATATTAACAGCTGCAAGAATAGCATTTGCTCAGAAATGAAGAGTAAAGAAACACCTTCAGAAGAAGTAGTGTTATGTAAAATCTTGAATTGTGCAGAAATGGACAAACTCACTTTGGAACTCAAAAACAAAAGTGAATCAACATATTATGAAATCTGGACTAAATTTTATGAATGGTTAGACAAGAGGAAGAATGCCAAGAAGGTGCAGTGAATGTCTAGAAATATATATGTCAATGTATACTGAACTATACTGTGCACCGCCCTGAGTCCTTCAGGAGAAGGGTGGTATATAAATAAAATTATTATTATTATTATTATTATTATTATTATTATTATTATTAACTTGTGAGTGTGATATAGGTTTATTGGATATGGATATAGTTGTTTAGAAGGAATTATCTAGTATGCGTGACATGTAATGAAGTAAGATATATGTAAATTTGTATATAGATTAAGGAATATATTCATTAATTTGAATTAGATGTTAGAAACCGGAGATGTCAAACCATGTCCATTGTTTTTTAAATTTGAATTATTAACAAAAAACTTTTTTAAAACAGATAGGAAAGCTAGAAAGTATTTGTTGTACATGGGAAGCTTGGCAGTATCTCTGTAAACATCTGTTTTATGCTACCTAGAGTTGCTTCCTTGTGAGAAAGGCTAGTTCTTAAATTGATTTAATAAATATATAGGATTTTTAAACTTTATAAGCTTTGTTTCTGTCTTTTTGGGTCTTCTTTTTGAGCAAGTATGACAGGAAATTTCCACTGTATATGTAGGCTGCAGCAGATTGTTGTGGATATTACTCCTGAGGAAAGGAGACAGAAATATCTGGTTTCTGAAAGTGCAAGGTTTTTTCCAATATTCACATTACCATATGTTTTTCTCAATTAAAGTTGATGTCGCAAATACAATCTGAAATTACATACTTATTGGATTACATAGATTAAAAAGGTAGTACTCTGTAAAATGAATTATGACTATAATTAGAGTATCACCTTGGTGTAGCAAAAGCAAGGTGACTCCTTTTTAAAAAATAAAAATTTTATAAAAAATTATGATTCAAAATAGCCTTCACTAGAAATTTGTCTTCTGCATTAGCATCATGAGGGAAGAAGGTCAAATAACAATTTACTTAGAGATCTTAGTATCATAGTGAATATACTGTATGTGCAGAAGCCCAGTCACAATTTGTGACCTCAGGAGTCAAAGATGTTATTTAATTAGTCAAGTTACCCCATCTTTTTATGTATGTAAGCACTCAAGGGAACTAAAGGTGTTTTTTTTTCAAAAAAAAAAATCCAGAAATTTGAAAACAAACTTTAAAATTAATACATGTAAGTAATTGACTTACAACCATTTCTTTTAATAACCATTCAAGTTACAATGGCTTCATTCTGATAGTCTTCGCAGCATCCTGGAGTGCTGTGATCAAAATTTGGGTGCTTGGCAACCATCATGTATTTATGATGATTAGAATGTCTCAGGAACACACTCATAATTTATGACTTTTCCAAGGGACTGCTGACAACCCAAATCAATGGGAGAAGACAGATTTTATAATGACCCTGATAAAAAAGATTATAAAATTGGGTGCAACTCACTTCATTTGAAAGTCAAGAACTACCTGTAATAAAAAAACTAAATTTCTGAACTCTATAAACTTTCTAATTGCAAATAAGTAGGCTCATAAAAGATTATTCTCTAATAAAGTTGTTGGTCTTGTCAGTGCCACCAAACTACAATGCAAAACTAAGTAGGGGCCCTACTGATCAGATGGTTAGTTGCAACATCCAATACAAACTGCAATTTCCATGGGAATAACAAATGCAACATGCAACAATAATGCAAAGTCCTTCAAAATCTATGCTACCACACTGCACTTATCAGCAGGAATCAACCAGGGAACTTTTATTTTTAGTTTTTGTTTAGCACTGCATGCAAATTGGAACTTCCAGCTTATTATTAAAATACAAAACATTTAATTTCAAATCCTATTTGTTCAAGCCCCATATGCTCTATTACTGAGACTTGAGGCTGGGAGAGATCAGGCCTGGAATGACTTAGAATTGGCTTCAGCTAATGACTAGTAGAATTTGGTTAATGACAGCAATAGGGAGTACCTGGATTGCAGTTGCTAAGTAATGTGCTTTACAACCACCTTGCTTCACAATGGAAATTCTGGTTAGCAATGGAAATTCTGGCCCCAATTGTGAGTGTAAGGACTACTTTAGATTAAATCTTCATGTGTATGTGCATCTTTTACCATAGAAAAAGGCTGAAAGCATATTCCCTGTTACTTGGACTTGTCTCATAGATCTTCCTGGAATATAAAATCCAGTCATTTCCAAGCTGACTTACTGAGAGTCAAGGGGTTGAAGTAATTGTTCAGAGTGTAAAGAAGATGTAAAAACAAGTGATGTAGGAGCTATAAAATGCTTTATATCTATCACTATATAGAAACAACAGATGGTAGTTGTACTTAGCTTCAGAATTCACATCCATCTTCAGTTAAAAAAAAGTTTTATAGAAGTTGAGCTCCTGATAAGCGCTTTTATTTATTTGTATCACTTTTTCATGTTTAATGTGCATCTGCTGTATTGTACAATACAGCAATTTGGAATGGAGAGAAAATTACCTTTCTCCTTGATATCTTTAAAATCTCATCTGGCTAATTTCCCTCTATCAAATTTCGCTACAGAAATTTGATAGAGGGAAGAGGATCTACCAAAGTCTCAGCTTGAACCAGTCCACAGGACAATGGATTTGATCCAAAGTAAATATTAACAAACTGAATTGTATGTTGTGTTCAGAATGTGTTATAAATAAAAGGTCTAGTTTCACTATTACAACATAAAAAGACACACCTGAGCAAGTTCATAATATCCAGCTGAACAGGCTAAACAAAGGAGACTTTCTCCTTCTTCAGTGTGCTCGTTCACACTCCGTCCTTCAATAAGCAACTTCCGCACAGCATTTACATCTCCTTCTGAACAAGCTTCAGCCAAACTGCGGCTACGGAGATACAGAGGAAGTTATTTGTAGCATGAATATATTAATATTTCACAGAGATACCAGATTACCATAAAATATAGACTTCAACATGTCATGAATATATAGTGAAACATTATGATTACTGGAAATAAACAATTATGAAGCTGCAGTGTCAAAAAGTCCAAATTATAGTCCACCATTTATTAATTGCTTCTTTTAGCATTGCTGTACTTATTTTTAAATATTCTGAGAATGAAATTTTACAAATTAAGCTATTCTGAGCACTTTGGAAGTGCTCTAATCTGAACAAAGCTACTACTTCAAGATCAACATGGTTCAATAATATGAAAAATAGCCCATTCTATGCTTCAGGGGGATATATAATTTTACATTTGAAAATATCTTCCATGTCCTATTCACCAATAATTCACAGGAAGAAAGTAGCTATCTAAAAGTAATCTCTCCATCCTTCCAAATATCCTCTCAACTGGAAATTAAGTAGTGCTTAATTTGTTATCTTTCCAAATTTAGACAAATCTGTTTTAGATCATTATTTTTTTAAAAAAATAATGTAGTTGTCGTCAAATTTTGTAGCATCATGACCTTGTGTGACCATTTGTGCAACTTCTATGAATGAAACTAAAGTTTTCATTGAATTAGAGCTGGTCAAAATATAAATTTACATTAAATTATTAAGTTTTAATCTATATATTAAAGCTAGGGAATTATCTAACTTTGCAGTATCACAACTGCCTATTCCAAGCTTGTGCAGGCATAGCAAAGGGGAAAGTATTGAGAATGGATTTTGTAAACACTTCCATTTTGTCTATACAAGCCTAACAATTTTTAAAAAGTCAGATGCCCCCAGTTGCTAGAGAACTCCAGGGGATCTTGATCTGCAGAATTCTTTGCAAATCATTTTAATATGTTAATAACTGCTACGCTATTATGTACTTTTTAATATATTTTTGGTGTCCATGCATTTGATGTTTCTCCATTAATATATTTATCCAATGTTTTCACTTTCATTTTTTAAATTGTAATATTAAAATTGTGTACATTAACATTCTTAGGAAAATTTATTTGAAAGATGGTGCACAGAGCTGTAGAATAAATCAAGTGACAAATAAACATCCTGATCTTGATTTGTAGCCCTGATATTCCAATTGTTTTCATTATAATGCATCCAAATAATGTGAGTATTCAGAATATTTTTATTTAATGATTTTTTTCAGGAAGACAAACTTGTACAATTGCCAAAAGACAGTATCTATGTGGTAATTCCCTAAAATAATCCTTTTCAACTGTAGCATTCTAATTATTGAATTTCCTAATTTTGGAGGTATATCAAACGTCTTCAGTAAGCTAGTTTTGTAAGCTTAACATGAAAACGAGAAAATATGAGAGCTTGTGATGCAACAGCTTCTAACCAAAGTAGCAAATTATTATAAATCATATAAAGACTGATTAAGCAAAACTAACCCTTATGTAATATGAAATCAAGGACTTTATAATATTGTGATATCTGTCAAAATTTTACTGAACCTTTTTACAGACATTTTAGTATCCAGCATATTTAGTAGCTTTTAGTTTATAATGACAATTATAAACAAGAAATATATGAAACAAATGTGAATTTAATGTTTTTCAAATCTAATGTGTTTATCTACTGGATTTCTATATTTATAAAATTTATTGACTGCCCATCTTATCACAGCAGTAACACGATGTATAATTTCAGTAAAATGAAATCTTGACTTATGTACTGATCATAAAACAATATTATATACAGGGAATCAAATAGGAAAAACCAAGATGAGCTCTGAAGACACATAAGTGAAATTTATGCATATTCCCAAAAATGGATGAAATAATGTTTGTCTCACCAATTCTGTGAACAATACTGCTAATTATTCATAGTTATTCTGTCTGTACCTTTTGTATTTTATTTTCTTATCATTCTTCTTTCTTCCAACCAGATCTATTTATATATTTATTAATATAAACAAATGACCTGCAGCCAATCCACAAAATGTAGGCATGTTTATGTATTTAATGTGCCATTCAATTTACTTGTTCTTTAGAAAATCCTTGCTTTCCAACAGAGGTAAATTTACTACAATGTTGAATGACATTCAGCCCACTAGTGATCAGGAATGAGCCCTAGGTTGTCAATACTTTGCTGCCCACTAGCAACAAAACCTTACTCTGCTGCCTCTCCCTCAAATCACTGTTTGATTTTGTACAGGAGGCTCTTGCTTGTGAAGGTATCAGCATGTGTATGCATTTAGGTATGCACAAAGAGTCCTCACTGAATGAATATTTGTTCAACGACCATTCAAAGTTACAACGGTACAGGATATGAGTGACTTATGATAGATCCTCATAGTTGCAGCTGTTGCAACATCCCCATGGTCACATGAACACAATTTATGCACTTAGTAACTGCCTTGAAATTATATTGCAGCAGCCCACAGTCATGATTGCCATTTGCAAACTTCATTGCTAAATTCCAGCAAGCAAAGTTAATTGGGAAGAAGGCAGAAGGTCACAAATAATTACATAATTATGGGATCTGCAATTATGCAGAATTTTCCCAACAACAGCAACTGGAACTGCCACAACTGTCATAATCACATGTGCTTTGTGACCATGTTGCTTAGTGATAGTGTTGCCAGTCCCAATTACAATTCTTAAGTGAGGACAATCTATATTTATATACTTATATATAATTTAATTTTAAGTTTAGAAATCAATCAATATGTGAAGCGATAGGGATCACTGAATGTACCATGTGTAGGATTGACACTTAACTTAAGTTGCCCTAAATTTTGTGGACCCATCCTTCTATAAATTGAAGCCCTGTAGAATATGTAGCAGTCCTTGATTCACCAAAAGTGCATATCTTATACCAGAGCAGTATTTAACCTAAGGATTGAAATCTTGCAAAATTAAATTTGGAACAACAGTCAGTCCTAAAATTACACTAAAATCTTTATTAAAAAATTACAAAAATAGCAGGCACATTTTTTTGTCATGTGCAAAATGCCTGCTGTGGTTTTGCCATGCACTACAATATGCAACTTCATGTATGGAAAAAATTGGCTAAGGAAGAGTTCATGAACTGAATCCTTTAAGCTTATAATTTTGACTACAAATCTAGTTGCTGGTGATGATCTCCTCACTCTATGCTGACACTTTCAGAT
Organism: Stegonotus admiraltiensis; assembly: GCA_032468215.1. NCBI lineage: Eukaryota > Metazoa > Chordata > Lepidosauria > Squamata > Colubridae > Stegonotus > Stegonotus admiraltiensis. The sequence continues at coordinate 18,664 of JANHZT010009743.1, read as the reverse complement.
GATCACACAAATATTCCCTGCGCTGAATTTCCTGCAGAGAAGAGACAGAACTGAATGTTCTCTATAATCCCTTCCAAGCTAATGATCTGTAGTACATAACAATTTAAGGAAGAAATGTTTTCTGAAATATGTACATATGTATAATTGATTTTTACAGCAGAAATATAAGAAACAAGTAGTTTCAGATAAATACTTACTTGTCCATCTGCCCTGAGTTTGCTGTGCTTTCAGCTCTCATTCGGGTAAGTGCAGCAGCAGCTTCATCCAATGCGCAACTGACTGAAGAAGTTAGTCTGCGAAGCACCTCAGGATCTGCAAAGGCTTTACCATCAGCTGTGGATAACTTACCTATTCCTTTTATTTTAGATCACAGATCAGAAGTTTTATACCCAGAAAGAGGAAAATAAACACAATTATCAAAATGCTATTCACACTACTAATAGCATAATTCTTAGGCAAGCATAGGTAAAATGGTACTTGAAGAAGAGGCAACATAATTATTATTATATTCTTCATAGCTTAGTAACATTCTACCAAAAAAATCACACTCAACTAGCAGACGAAAAAAGCTAACTGGGTAACATTATTTTTCTGGAAGTGGTCATTTTAAAATTTAAAATATATCTAGCAAATCAACATCATTTAATATTTAAAATGGACTACTAAAATCAAATCAATAATTTGCAGATAAAATATACTTATTATTTGCTAAAAACCGAAAATTCCAAAAGGGTTTGAATAAAAAAATTATCTGACGCTAAAATTTGGCAAAGGCAGACTTTTAGACTATTGTTCATAAACAAGAAACTATCAAAATTACATAGGACCACTGATAAAAGGGATCACTAAGATCTCAGATGAGAATCAAAATGTCTGGGCAAGTTTATATAAGCAATGGCAATTCTTCGGATAACTAGGTTATAGTCATACAGAAGTAAAACTCCCTATAGGAATGTGATGGAGGCATTTCCATATTAAATAATGGTGAGCAGCAATTTCAACACAGAACCTTTGTTATGTAGCAATTAAAATTTACAATCTTTAAAAGTCACTCCAAAAACCACATACAGACACTCCTCAGTTAGTGACTATATTGATTGACAGTCACTTGCAGATATGACAGTAATAAATAATTCATTTTCCAACCAATGCACACATTTACAATCAAATTCCGTGCATCAATAACAAAAGTTATTAATGTGAAACTCACTAACGGCTGATAAATTTTAGGCAGCAGTAGCAGCAGGTGGAGAAGGGGTCTAATCAACTAATTAAGGTCACAAAGCTGAGCCTACTAACTTGAGGTTAGCAACTTACTATCTTTCATTCCTATAGGGAGTTACTATCTTGAGGTTATCACTGTCTGCACTGCAGAGAAAGAGCTCAGGGAGAGACGCTTTGTTTAAGCAATGTACAGGGGTTAAACCCACCCTGAAAAAAAGTTAGGCAGAGGAAACTATAGTTTTTTTTATCTGAATGAGATGGTAGTAACCAGTGACCTTCACAGCATATCTCCCTCTCTTTTGCCTTAGTAACCACTTAATGACAAAATTGATGGAATAGATTGCAATTGCTAAAAAGGAAGAGGCTGTATTATACTAACTGAATCAAGATGTTGTTCAAAACTAACAAAGATAATAAATAAATTTAATAATACTTAACATGTCCAAAAATTCAATTTTATCTTATGAATATTCTATAAATTAACTGTTCTTCAAAATTGTGGTGTGTATTTACCTGCAGCTTCTAGTAAAGCTTCCAATCTAGCTTGGGTTTCTGGATCTACTGTTCTGAGATCAGGACCATCAGCAGTACTTGACAATAGCAATTTTGAAGCTGTCTCAAGCATTGGATTTTCCAAATCATCCTGATCCAAAATAAATGACTCCACCTAGGAGGAAAAATGAATTTTAATGCATATGTTTATATTGAAATAAGGGTTTCTACATGTAAGAAAATTTAGCTATATTGATTTGTTTCAAAACCATCTACTGGCCAGTTTTATGAAATTTCAGAATTATGGTATAATCGTTTCTTCTCTTTTCTAACTACTTCTCTTTTCTAATTTACCATCTAAGAACTATAATAATTTCTTCTCTTTTTTAACTATTTCTAATTATCTTTTCTAACTATTGTTATCATTTCTTCTATTTTTAAATCTAACTAAACTCTTAATATTTCTTTGTCCTCCTATGCCACTTTATGTCAAAATGTGATAGAATTCCTAAGTAAAGGAGATGAGATAGACATATCTCTTTTAAAAGATTATATATAAGATTCCATTTAGACTCGAGAGATAATTGTTTTGCATGGGTTGTTAAACAACCAAAATTTTTACTATTTTATTAGTTCATTAGGAAGATAGTTCATTTAGCCTGAATTCTATAGGGTAAAACCTGTGAACAGCACTTGAATTCCAACAGCACTTAAACTATTAATTAATCTACAGAAAAATGTTTGCACAGGAATAAAATGTACCATGACCAACACTGAACTATAGTAGCTTACATTCTGATTGTATTCCTAGGTAAGCAAAAATGAAAATTATTTTTTAAAAGACAGCAAATAAATCAAGAAAAGTCATCCAAAAATATTATGCAGTTGTCCAGAAAATATAATTGGTAAATGCAGCAAAATTTGTTACAATGATTTCATTATGTCTTTTGATAGTTTGCTAACATTTGTTTTTAAAAAAGGCAAACAGAACAAGACTCCATAAAGAGGCTGAGTTTATACATCAAAAAGTAAATTTATAATGAATGAATGAATAGCATGTTGAAAAAGAAAACAGTAGGTTTGTCAAACTAAAACTATATAATAGAACAATTTAAAATTTAAATTAAGCAACTTTTGCAAGTATAAATCTCCTTGAAAGGATTTTCTGATTGATTTCAGCAAGATCATAACTAGAGGCACACCTTCAGATCACCTTTAATGTTGATTTGGAGTCTTGATTCATTGATCTAAGCCCAGAAAATTAATAAAAGTTCCAATAATACCATGGATCACCATAAAGTATGTTGATCAGCTAGTTGCTGCACTATGAACCAAATTAAGTTTTTAAGCAGAATTCATTGCAGTGGTCTAATACCAATGATATCAATGTATGTTTAATTATTAATCAGAAAGCCAGAAATACTTGCACATGACACATTAAACTTGACATATTTCTTGTCTACATTACCCCTTGGAATCAGAGGACAGCACAGGATCAAAGAGCAATCCCAACCTACAAACCTAAACTTTAAGACTCCAACCAAGAACAAGTTCTAATTCAGTCCCTGAGGATGACTTTCTATTGACCGAGATCACCTTCAATTTATATAAATTTTAAAAACAAAAAACATATATAACCCAATATACTTTATATTAGATAATATCTCATGGGTACAACCAAACAGAAAGGACCAGAGGGATTACAACATAATAGTCATAAGGCTAACAATATAAAATTTTCAGAAATTTCAAAGTTACAGAAAGAAATGTGACTGGACAGAAGAACTAAAACACACGATATATTTCTATATTTTTACTAATCTCATTTCACTTTTCTATTTTGGGAATTTTCAATACAGTATGTATATGTACGCGCACACAAACACGATTTTCATTCATTCATTCATTCATTCATTCATTCATTCAATTTATATGGTCACCTTGTTGACTGGTATTCCTTAGTCAATGGGACCAGAAACATGCCTATCCTGTCTGATCAGATTGGATAGATCAAGGGTCTGCAACCTTAAAACACTCAAAGAACAAGGCTGCCTTCAGTGGTTTTTTGAGCCCCTAAGGAGTATGAAGTTGTTACTGATGGGATGGAGGATACTGGGATCTCACCAAGGTCAAACCGCTGCAAGAATATCCAGCGGAAGTTAGAAAGAAAGAAAAAAAAGAAAATCCTTTGTATTTTTCATTTGTCTTCAACGTATTGTGTTGTCTTTTTTTTCTTCTTCCTGTTATTGTATTATCTTCTCTTTTTGTTGTCTAAGTTTCTATCTCATGAATATGGGGAGAAAAGATAAAAAGAGATGGCTTTTACAGAGATTCATAAAGAGGATCTTCCA
>JANHZT010009743.1:0-13199 GCA_032468215.1 Stegonotus admiraltiensis | reverse complement strand
CCGGTCGGTGGGAGGTTATTTGTGGCAGAAGGCGGTCTCGTAAGTAACCTGGTCCGATGCCATGGAGTGCTCTAAAGATGGTTACCAATACCTTGAATTGCCTTTGATACAATTTAACTTTAGTGTTCCTATTGCTAATATTGTAAACTCACCTGACAGTGCAGACAATAGCATGAAACTATGTACAGGAAAGCATCATTTTCTTTTCATTGGGGACACTTGATTCTCAAGCCAACAATTTCATCAAAATTAAAAAGCTCTCCCAACAATGACAAAAACTGTCCTTTGATTAAAAGCTCAATGTAAGGTTTACTGTGTTCAAAGCTCAGAGTAAAAGCCAGACAGTTGGCCATTCTTAAATTTATTTTAAATGTTAAAAACTTTAAAAACTCCTTCCAGAAGTTATCCAGTCTAATATGGCTTCCAAAGCTGACAAATTCATCAATTCAAATAATGATTTTCTGGAAATATACAACACACATTCACTTGTGCAATACAACAAGATATCAATATGAAGCCTCCTCTTGAACTGCTATAAAAATTCAGATATTAAAAATAGTATTTATGTGTGGGTATATGTGTATATAATTCAGTTTTATCTAAGCTTCAACACTAATTGATTTCAAGGCTACTACCACCCACCCAAAAAAACCCATCAGAATAGAATATTTTTTTCAAATGTATGCCATCCTAAACATTTTTCATTACAAACATGTTTAATTTTACAAATGAATTCTACATACAGACCTAGCATGAAGGCATTTATTTTTGTCCTAATAAAAAATATTCTAATAAAAATGGAAATTCTACCATTTTTTTAAAAATTGCAAAGTCTTTTTAATCTTCCAATTACATTGTGCAATTAGCATTTCATCCGTATGAAAGATGGAATCAAGTACTATACTCTTCATTTTTACAAAAATGTCAGCTATAGTTAATAGTCCATGGAAAGGATTACACCTGGAATGAATAAGAATCTGCTTAAGCAAATTAGTTTGGTCAACTGAAATAACTGATTAATATAATTCATGGAGAAATGCATATAAAATAACAAAATTTGTTAAAAATGGGTTGTGGACCTAAAAATGTAAACATTTGCGATACTGGATAAGTATATTGTATGTGAATTAAGAAAGTTAAACTGTATGAAAAATTAAGTACACATCTGGTTATTTACTTAATAGGCTGTCTAATTGATTCCAATATTCAATTTTAACATCAAATTCAGAATGTGGGAGCCATAACAATTAAGGTATTGAACTGGAATAGAGTTACCGGAGATCTGACTAAAAGAGGACATGTCCTCCCCTTTGTCCTCTGTGTGGCAGGCAAAGCCTTAAAATCAATTATTGTCTGGCTTTTGAGTATCCGAGTAGCTTTTCTCCAAATATAGTACTCCCCTAAGAAGCACTAAGTGCAATGTAACAAATTCTACCTGAAACTGACAGGCAGGCAAATAATCAGTAACAGACTAAAGGCTTGGCTTGTTTTCAATGTTGTTAGCACATTCTTCTCAATGTGTATTCCCCACCGGGTGCCTGCTTACTCACTTGAAATCACTTTCTCTCCAATGAATGTACACTCAAATATTAAATAGTGTGTTTTGCCTTTCCTATTCTATTCTTTTCCAACTGTCTGTGTCTTCTTTTGCCTGGTCTGTATCTGGCAACCCTAAACTGATATAGTATTGGGAAGACCCAAGTTCAAATCCACCTAAGCCACAAAAGCTCACTGAACTGATTTTAAGCAGTCATTCTCTCTCAATCCAATTTGCCTCATCAAGTGTTGCTTTCAAGATAAATGGGAGGAGGAAGTGCTATGTATGCAGCCTTGAAATAGTGAATGAAAGGTGGCATATAACATTTAAACAGTACTCATAAATTGTAACATAAAATAACAAGTATTTTCCACCCTTTAAAAACATTTAAAAATTAATAATCTGTGACTTTCAATCCCTGGAATCTCAAGTGTGTATGTTATTTGTCAATGTTATCAGAAAATGGTAACAAAATCCAAACATTAAGTGTCTGAATTTCATTCACATTCCATTTATTAGACAAAACAAGAAAATTAGGTTGTTTCTTACATTCAATTAATCCACCAAATGTTGCAAGGATAACTATAGTTTGAGGGAAAAAAACTATTGTTCATAAGTGTATGTCTGTCAATGATTACCAATGAAGTAAATTACATAGAACGGATTCTTACCATAATTACTTTTTCACCTGTACTTTTCCCACAAGGCAGCTGATACAACTACCAATGTTTTGCACCTGTTTGCAACGAGGTCCCAATGGAGGCAGTCCGATAGTTTCAGAGTATCTTGACTGTTCTACATATTTTTGCTGATTATTTAATTTAACAATTACTTGCTAATTCTTAAGTAGTGGTTATACTACTGCTTAAGGTTATACTATGTGTTCATTTTATAATTACTTAAATTTCTTCAATTTAAAATAGACTAAGAAAAAAAGGTTTCATAAAGCAACTTTCAATCTAGCCTCATAAAAAATACATGATGCCATCTTTATGAAGAGTATTCACAAAATCAAAATGCTACTTGGAAAGTACACAAGATTCAAAACAGAACACAGCAGAGAACTTAGTAAAAAAAAAAGACATAAATTATATTTAAGTACTTCTTACTTTCACTTTTAACTGTTTTTTTTTCAAAGAATGTTCATTAGTACTCAGGGGAAGCAGCTGTAAGTAAACTCTTCAGAAGTATTCCTAAACATAAAATGCAGCTAGCCAATGATATTTTATAATTAAGGATGTACTGAGTAACATAGAATAATACTGCATAGAAAATAGACTTTATAATAATCAGAATTTAAGCATATGTTCTCCAAATCCCAGAATCATAAACCTGTCTCTGAAGTATCATCCCCATCACACTTAACTTTTCTATCATTTTTCTTTCTTAGAAAAATGTCCATTGATCATGCAACACTTTATTTACTGAGAAGTCAATCTTCTATACTGCATCTCTTTCCCCAATTTCAGCATTACTGTTAATTGGGAATTCCAATAATCTGCATGCTAATATAATTCTCTCACCAGATATCAAAATAATAACCTGATTATGAAGCAGGCTACAAGCTATTAAGTCAGAAGTCTTAATAAATTTAACCTCTCTATGTGGCATACAGTATATACTCATTCAGTAATTTACTGTTCCAGTTACCTCTGAAGTGGAACTATGTAAATATTGACATGAAATAATTATTTTGCACGGAAAACACTTTTAATCTTTTTATTACAAAACAGTATGCTAGAATCTAATTCTACTGTACAAAACATTATATACTCATGATTTCCAGTTACCTTTCTAATGAGTTATTCTAAAGGTCATAAGCAGGCAGGCACAGTATGAAATCCAAAGCATTTCTTTTCCTTTCTCCTTCTGCATATACTCCATAATTTATAACTAGGGTATTACAATAATGTTTGATTCTCAACTGATTTAACTGCACTGCAAATCAATATTGGCACATCAAACACGTAACAAGCACTCGGTGCACAGGCTTTCCTTCTAAAGGGACTTTACATTATTTCTGGTACTTCCTTGTACCCTGCATTATTGTAAAATCCAATTCCTACCTCGAGAATGTCTTCTAAAACATATGCTTCCATTTCAGCTGCTGTCTCCATCATGTTTTACCAAATTGCCATGATTCTTGCTGCACTCTGATTAGATCACTGTCAGTAGGAACACTCCTCTGTGTCAGCAAGGGAACAGGAAATGGAATGTTCTATTATATCCTTCAAGCAGCTTTACCGCTGGCAAACTAAGGATCTACCAATAGAACAGGGGTGACTCACTGCATATTTCTTTAAAGGCACAGCTGCACTTTTCAAGGACACAAGATACTGTAGACACAACTATATTTTGCAATATGCCTTTTGAAAAATGTGTTTTAGCTGAATTATAAACCAATTCTTTTTCAAAAGATTTTGGGTGGTCATTTCAAACTAAATTGCAATTTATTTGTGCTAAACCTTTCAGCAGATATACTTTGCTTTACAGATATTCAACTGGCTCTATACTAGTTCACACTGAATTAAATCTGTGTTAGTGAAGTTATATTTATAAACTTTTAAAACTGTGGTCATCCAGAATTACCAAAGTCCAGAATTATTCCTATAACACAAAAAGTTTAAACATTTTAAAACACTTAAACATCTTGTAGTTTTAAGTTTTGATTAGAATCAGTTTGGTGCAATGATTAACACACCAGAAATGAAACTGGGAAACCATGAATACTAGCCCCACCTTAAGCATGAAGCTAGTTGGGTGACTTTGGGCCAGTCATTCTCTGTGAGCCCTAGAAAGCAAGCTATGGCAAATCTTGCCAAGTGAACTACAGAGACTTGTCAGATAGTTACCAGGAATAAACACTGACACAAAGTCTTTTTCTCTATATATGTCTGACTTTTAGGTGTTAGTAATTTGCATTAAACATTCAGTAACGCTATAAAAGGAAGATTATCAAAACAGAATATATACAGAACTGTGCAAAAGATTTAGACACAAGAAATAGAAGTGTTAATGGTTTATTTTTTATCAATTTACAAAATGCAAAGTGAATGAACAGAGGAGAAATCCAAATCAAATCAGTATTTGGTGTGACTGCCCTTTGGCTTCAAACCAGCATCAATTCTTACACTTGTGCACTTGTACAAAGTCAGGGATTTTGTAGGATTAGAGTTAGGTATATGATTAACCAATTATACCAAGCAGGTGCTAATGATCTTCAATTTCATATGTAGGTTGAAACACAGTCATTAACTGAAACAGAAACAGCTGTGTAGGAGGTTATAACTGGGTGAGGAACAGCCAAACTCTGCTACTAAGGTGAGGTTGTGGAAGACAGTTTCATAACACAGGTCATACGCCATGATAAAGCTGATCACAGGAACAAAAGGTAGTTATACTGCATCAGTAAGGCCTCTCCCAGGCAAAGATTTCAAAGCAGACTGGGGTTTCAAGATGTGGTCTTCAAGTTCTTTTGAAGAAGCACAAAAAATGAACAATGTCAAGGACCACAGATGCAGTGGTTGGCCAAGGAAGCTTAATGCAGCAGATGACAAACAGATCATGTTCCCTTCCTTTTGACATTGGAAGATGTCCAGCAGTGCCATCAGCAGAACAGGCAGAAACTAGTGGGACCCAGGTAAACCCATTTACTGTCTGGAGAAGTCAGAAGTGGTCTTCATGAAAGTATTGCAACCAAAAAGCATACCTCTGATGTGGAAATAAGGCTAAGCAACTCAACTATGCACAAAACATAGGAACTGGGGTACAGTAAAATGGCAGCAGGTGCTCTGGACTTGATGAGTCAAAATTTGAAATATTTGGATGGAGCAGAAGGCAGTTTGGTTGCCGAAGGGCTGGACAGCAGTACGATAATGAATGTCTGCAGGCAACAGTGAAGTATGATGGAGGTTCCTTGCAAGTTTGGGGCTGTATTTCAGCAAATGGAATTGGAGATTTGGTCAGGATCAATGGTGTCCTCAATGCTGAGAAATACAGGCAGATACTTATCCATCGTGGCATACCAATAGTGTGGCGTGTGATTGGCCCGAAATTTATTCTGCAGCAGGACAATAGCCCCAAACATGCAGCCAATGTCATTAAGAACTATCTTCAGCATAAAGAACAACAAGAAGTCCTGGAAGTGATGGTTTGGCCTCCACAGAGCCCTAATCTCAACATCATTGAGTCTGTTTGGGATTACATAAAGAAAGATTTGAGGCAGCCTACAGCCACAGAAGGTCTGTGCTTAGTTCTCCAGGACGTTTGGAACAATCTACCTGCCAAATTCCTTCAAAAACTATGCAAATGTACCTAGAAGAATTGATGCTGTTTTGGAGGCAAAGGATGGTCACACCAAATATTATTTGATATGGATTTCTCTTCTATTCATTTACTTTCCATTTTGTTAATTGATAAAAATAAATTATTAGTATTTCTTCTACAGAAAGCATTCTTAACTTACAGCATTTTTGCACAGTTGCCTAAAATCTTTGCATAGTACAGTGTGTGTGTACATCCTGTTATTATTTTTTCATTTTTTGACAGCTTCCATTTATCGAACCATTGTTCAATACAAATTACTAATACCTAAAACTAACAGTCAGAATTACACAACATAATGTTGCAGCTTCCAAAAAAACACCTAAATGCAGAGCTATAAATATATAATCCGCAGTGCAAAGCTTTATGTCCAAATAATAAAAATTTGGTAGCATGAAAAGTTATATTATCTGCACCTGCCCAAGGTGCAACTGAAGCAATAATTGGCAATAGAAACAATTGCAAAAGTCTTAGCAGCAGAAACATTTGTAAAATAACTTCAAAATCTTTGGGAGAAACCAAGAGCTAGATTTTCAAAACTCTTATTTTTGTTTATGAATTCCAATGATTTCAACTGATTCCAACTTTACTCCAAGTCTGTTATAAATTATTAGGGCAATTATTTTCCTTAGCATTCCATCCTTTCCTTATTTAACTATTTTTTAATGAAATAAACTTATATAGCTGTCTTATCAATAAGAAGGAATGTAAAAATTATTTTTTAAAAAACTCCAAAGTATTTTCCTCTAAAACTGGAAAGCTCCATATTATCAACTCTAAAATGTAATTCCACTTACATAAAAAATGTACTTGATTAGTTTTAAACTTTTGCCATTCAATACACAAATATAAGCTATATAAGCAGTCCATAATCATTGCTTGCATGAAACATAGATGAACTGAACTATTAATAAATCAACTCCCTACGTATTTGTGTAATAGGGGTAAATATTCTGTGTGTAAGAACAAATATCCCAACTATTGGCTTTTGCCTATAGTGAAATCTTTCCATTTTCTTTTAACAAAAGAGGAGTGCTCTGGTTTAAATGAAACAAGTTTACAACTATACATTTTGAATTCAAATATTTTATTAAAGCAATACAGCATTTCCATTGGAGGAAATCATGTTCTCAGAACATGCATGGGCATGTATACAGAGCTCGTCTTCAACTCATTAAATCAACTATTAAATCAACTAGTTTTTTCCCTTGCAGGAGCTGTGTAAAGTAATCAGGGATCTAGGGAAAAGATGCAATTGCTTTGAAGAGTTGCTAAGAATGTCTGCTTCTGTGCATTTTCAAGCACCTTTTTCTCTTTGAAAAGCACTACCCAGCCTAATATTTATCACTCGAATTAGACAGGTTTAAGAATTAACAGAATGACACTGATAAAAAAAATCCTAATATGTAAGTGAAGGATTTGCTTTCATTGGATTAATTATTAGAGAATTTTTGAAAGATTTAAATTTGATTTAAAACGTGTGTTTTTTTCATAGGAACTAAATCTGAACTGTATGTTAGTTTATATTCTGGAGACGACCACTTGGATTTCTCAAGTATATAAAATATTACTCAAGATGAATCTAGAAGATGAATACGTTAAATAATGTATGGGCAAAAAAAATTGAGTATAATATAATGCTAGATAAATGGAAGAATGTATGGATGAATGGACTAAAATTTACATTAAATTATAGTTTGAAATAAAACTTTTATAAAATAATGTATTATTGGTAGTTGACCCCAGATAAACTATGGTAGCAAAAATGAATAAAGGAATTTCTAATGTGCTAGAAATGTAGACAAAATCCAGATTCATTTTACCATATGTGATGGTCTTGAAAATATGTGAAAATATGCAATAAACATAACAATGACAATGCAAAAAATATTTAAGACACAGATATTAATGAAACCTAAACCTTTCCTTTAAGGTATGATGGACAAGCCAACTGAAAAACAACTTTGGGTGCTATTCCTTCACATACTGCCGGCTGTGAGGATTGTCAAATACTGGAAAGAAAAAGGGATGCCAACTGTTGAAGAATGGATTTTGAAATTGACTGAATTAGCAGAGATGGCAAAATTAACTGCTTTAATTAGAAAAAATGGACTAGATAGCTTTATAACAGACTGGAAATCATTGGTGGACTTTCTACGTGCTTAAATATAATAACAGATGGTTAAAAGAGGGATTTGAAGATTAATGTTTAGCTCAACCTGTTGATTGCTTTTTCTTCTTTCTTTTTTATATATAAGTTTATTTAGCGTATGGCTGGTCACACACAATATTAAAACACTTCATTTTTACAGGTTAAAACAATTAGAACAATTAAAAAAACAGTAAGTATATATATGTATTATATGTATATATGTACACACACACATATATAAAAGCCAGTAAATTTTCCTCCCCTTTTACGTGTGTGTGTGTGTGTGTGTGTGTGTGTGAGAAAAGAAAAAAAACGCAGTAAATTTTCCTCCCCTTTTTGTGTGTAAAAAGGGAGGAAATTTTGCTTTTTTTTTCTTTTAGCACCCAGCCAGGGTGAATCCTATATGTTAAATGTTAAATTTAATTGATTACTTTTTTCTCTTATTTTTGTACACTATTTTTTCTTTGTTGTTGTTGTTGGAGTTGAATGTATGCTTTAGTTTTGTTCATTTTGTCTATTGTGTTTTACTGTTTTTATATTATTTTCTATAAAATAAAAACAATGAATAATTAAAAAATTTAAAAATCCTAATATGGCATTCTTCCACTTACCTCTTATATGTACTTAATAAAGTTATAGAATAAGATCACTTCTTAACAGAAGTAGGGGATTCCCCCCACAGGCCTATAAAAATATAAGAAACATTTCTGTCCATTTCTGCTGTGGATGTTTTCACAAAAATGCATTTTCTAAATCATAGGTAGTATGCTGTAATGAACAAAACGTAACTATTTCAAATTATTTAAAAACCAACAACTTTAACTCATACTTGAAAACACCCTGAAAGGAACTCACCTCTGCATGTTTGGCACACACAGGCTTCTGAAGATAATTTGAGTGGAAACAGGAATATTTGGAAGAAAGCAAATTTTGTGATTCCAACCCATGAGATCATCCCATCATAAATTAACATTATCAACTCAAAGTGGGATCAAAACAAATGTGGAGCAAGTGAAGATTCTTGAATTGATGGCATATGCCAGATTTCCCCAACCTTTTCGGTTTTGAGGAGAGGCCGGGGGCGGAGGGGATGGTTCCCCTCCATTTGTGCGAGCGATCGGCACATGCACTCACCACTTACACAAATGGAGTGTGGATGAGGGCACTTGCCTGTTGTTCATGCAAGTCAGGATGCGTGCGCGCAGGTGCACTCGTCCACCGCTTTGTGGCCCAGTTCCAAATGCCTCAAGGCCTGATAGTGGGCCACAGCCTGCGGTTGGGGACCCCAGTTCTGAATCAGTTGTAGCTTCTGAATGACGCAGCCCTATATAAAGCGCATTGCAATAAACCAAACAAAAAATGATTAAAGAGGCGAATATGACACAATATGCCATATCATTTACAACTGCATTAACTGCCCACCCAGGGTGTAGATAACTAGGTACATCAGCATACTAATGATACCACACCTTGTGCCTCACCCAGCAATTTCATGTAATATTAAAGAAGGCAGGAAAGGAAATCCAAATCCTGAGGCATCCCACACTGCAGGGCTCAACTCTCCCCCCATCCCCAAACTGACTGAAATCAGGCTCAGAGAAAAGAAATCCATTGTAAAACAGTATCTTCTGCTCCTGAAGCCTGTTCCAAAGGGTCAGTGATATCCAAACCTGCATGGAGATTCAGGATAACTGCACAATCCCCATCTCAAACCCTTCAGTCATTAACAAGTATGATCAATACCAGTCCGGTACCTGGCTTGATTCCAGACTGAAAAGGGTTCAGATAATCTACTTCATTTAGGTCCTATGAAGGCAACTATATTCTCAAAAGATTTTGGAGATTAGATAAAAATCATTTAGCAATGATTCCACCACTCTCAAGGCAATACCACCCTCTCCCTCAAAGTAGCATTAATTGCTCCTGGACCCAGTTATATGCCACCTCCCAGGATGCCTTAGCCAATCAGAAGGCTTTACCTTTAGTCTCCAAGCATTTGCTTTCTGATAAAGTCTTTGATGTGATCATATTAATTCCTGATCCAGATCAGACTGACTTCAACCTAGGTGTTCATTTGGTTGTTCCTAGAAATCTGATGGACTTAGAGGGCTCCAAAGGTATTTGGGCAGTTTCCCAGTAGTGTGGCAGGAGTTCCAGTTGGGAACCGGAAGCTATTTTATGAGATTGCTCCTATGTAGCCTGTTTGCTAATTCTGGGTGCTTCATGGTTTACTAAGGAAAAGTAGTAGCAGAAACAATGCCTTGAGAATTGGTAAAGAAAGTCAAAAATCGATTCTGACAAAGCATAGCTATGTGCTCAAGTTAGAGTCTACACTGCATGATGAAGAGGTGAATTGATGTTATTTTCCACCTTTATGAAACTGATTGTCAGTCAGTTGCCTTATTTACATAACTCCCTTCTAGAGAGGGATGGAATACAGGTAGACCTTCTGCCTAGCTACAGTGCCTGCCTTGTTCAGAATTTGCTAAGTCACTTAGGTTCACTGAAGTCTTGATCCGTACAGTGACTGGGGCAATGTTTTGCACAGTAATGTTATGTGGGACTTATTTTGGCTTTTCCAGTGTGACCTCTATGAATTTAATCCATGTCTCTTCTGGTTCCTACCACAACCAGAAGCCACAGATGCATGATGACCTGGATCTAAGAAACTGTCAGTCCTTCACTTCAGAGAACCTGTTGCCCATATGGTTTACTTGCTAGATAAGAGGTTTTCCCTGTATCCAGCAGATTTTAAAAACTATTTCCCAGTCCCCAAACTTTTCTTATTAAGAAAGGCTGTTGAGCAAATTATGGTGATTTGCAAAGTGCCCTTTCTAGTCAGGATTCAGGCCTGGATATGGGACCGAAATGGCATTGACATATAATGTTTGCCTGGGAATAGAACTAATGCACTGCTCCTAGACTTTTCAGAAGCTTTTGTTACCATTAGCCACAACCTCCTTTGGGATTGCATGCAAGGAGTGGGAATTGGAGAAGCTGTTTTGCAGCAGTTCTGCTCCTTTTCAAGCAAATATTCTAGCTGGTGGATATGATGAAATAGAGAGTGGCCCTATACAAGGCATTCCAAAGTGTGGTACTCTCCTCCATGCTATTTAACATGTGCATCAAACTGCTGGAAAATATAATCTGGCAATTCAGGACAAGATTAGTTCAAGAAATCTTGTCCTGATAATATCAAATACCTATCAGGACCTATAATGTCAGTATATCTATCAATATACTGACATCATTCAATTATATTTGTTATCCTGGTTGTGGCCAGAGATATTATGAAAATCTTCCTCTACGTTGACTGTGTTTCAAAGGGCCTTCAACACCTAGCTTTTCACTTTGACTAGCCTTTGACTAAGTGAAACCCCCTTTTTTGTTTTCCCTACCCAATTTTCTCATTTATTTATTTTATATTTTACTGTTTTCTTGTTTTGAAATAGTTTTAATAATTTGTAAATTACCTAGAGCAGGGGTCCCCAATCCCTGGTCCATAGACCTGCACCAAGGGAAGCCCCATCCACAGGATGCAGGCACAATGCCCCCACTGGTCCGTGAAAAAACCTTTCTCCACGGAACTGGTCCCTGGTATCCAAAAGGTTGGGGCCACTAGAGTCACTTTGAGTCAGAATGACCTAGCTACAGTAATTCCCATTGCCACTTGTTTGAACAACTGTACTGCATTTCATATGGGGATGCCTTTCAGGATTATTAAGTAATTGCAAGTACTTCAGAATGCAATGCTAAGTGTTTAGCGTGTGACCATATTACAACAATTTTGTGGTCCTATACTGGCTGTCAATAGCTTGCCAGATGCACTTCAAAGGGTTTTAATCTTTAAAGATTTTGTGGCCTGGCACTGAGGTACCTTCAAGATTGATGGCAGCAGCAGCAGGAGGCATCTTTGATTAAAGTTTTCACTAACTAGAAAGTTTTTTGATTAATGTTACTAGTAGATTCAAAATGTCTTTGAACTAACAAAGCAAGCTCTCCATGAGAAATGTAGAATCTGATAAGAACTGGCTCAAGTCTATCAAGAACATTGCCAAGTTGAACAGTCAAGGATATTATTGCTAGCAGATGCTAAAATGCTAAAATGCTTCTTAAAGGAATTTACAGCCTATCAACAAAAGAGTAATTTCCTTCCTTCTGTCTTTAGAAATATAATGAAAAAAATCATCCCTACATATGCACTGGCTCTAATAATTATTGGGATGAAATAATCAAGTTTTCTGAAATACAAAATACATACATATACTTCAAATAGGAAGTGCATATACTGACTCTTGTCCCAAACAATATCTCTAAATAGTAAACATTTGACTCAAGATAGGGATGGACAGGTGTATGTTTTGTTTTGACATTCATATACTGTACAAAGTTATGCAAAAATGTAGGTACCTGAGACTATAAGTATGCTTCAATGAATTCCAGAGTGAGCTGAGGTTAACACAATTGCTGTAAGATACAAACACAACATCTTTCAGCAATTTTGGAAGTATATTTACTACTTCTGAGCAGTAGCTTATAGATTCTTTTTTAAAAAACCCTGTAAGACAGACATAAATTTTGTACACCCTGTCTGCAAACTCTCCTTGGGCAGAAATATTTGTTGTTACTTCCAAAGAGTGTTTGTGTTCTTTCACTCTTTATTGCAAAACTCTTTTAGTTCTGAAATATTCTTAAGTTCCTTCAACATGGTGCATGTTGAGGCTGCCCTTTATATTTTCAGTAATATTCCAGCCTAAGAACTGCAAAGGCAATTACAAAGACCTTATCTTTTCCCCCCCTGTAAAGTATTTCATCTTTAGTAATATGCATTCGACCAGCACTTTACTGAATTGCCTAATCTTTTCTCAGTTTCAATTTCTAAGATATACTAATACTTAATTATTTCCATACATAAAATTTTTCCAATTTGACAAAGAATATTTGACCTTTTGCTTGAAGTTTTTTAAAAGAACAATTTGATTTCATTCTATTTTGCATTTTTTATCTAAAAAGTTTTCTTTTTGCAAAGATTTTTCTATATTGTATTTTTATCATAATATGCTCATGGAAATACATATCATCCAAATTTTCATCCATACCTCTATACATATTGACTCAGCCTTCCATCCTTTCTAAGGTGGGTAAAATGAGGATCCGGTTTGTGGGGGCAATAAGCTGACTTTGTAT